>JAHWFP010158741.1:0-20468 GCA_023313725.1 Lithobius niger | reverse complement strand
TTAAAAAACGCAATTGCGTCTCTGAGTACCTTGGGTGACTTGAGCGGTACACACGTCCGCCGTTTACCGCAAAAGCGTTACCGAAAATGGCGTCCAATTTCGAAGTAATAGACGTGGAATTGTTTATTGGGGGAGTAAAGAACTATCCTGAAATATGAAATGTTGCTGCAGAAATGATTGAAGACTCTCATTGGGAAGTAATTGAAGAACTTATCCGAATTTTTTAGTTAATCTGCAAAGGATGTATAACATTTTTCCCTGGTACGTCTTTAATTAGTACGTCAATGTACCAAAATTCGTCGCATTGGTTTTAAAATATATTTTTTGTTCACGAGGTAGGCGAAAAAGGCAATATCGTTTCATTGGTTTCAAACTATAATTTTTTGCACACGAGGTTAGGGAACCGAACGCGCACCTACGTCACCGAAGCGGCACCGCAGCGTCAACGCGCGTTAATAAAACGCACGTGTGCATTGATTGGCTACGTCACCGCAGCGGCGCCGTACGTCCAAAAAATGCACGTGTGCACCGGCGCTAAAAGTGACCTCATAATGATTCAGAATAATGATGGTCGGTTTATTTGCGCACCTGAATTCTCTGGTTCGGGTAACAAAACGGTGCATAAAAGGAATGAACGTTCGGCTTGGTAGGCTCGAGGAGTATAGCCAAGAATACACAATTAATTAAAGTTGTAGTTAGTATGAAAATACCATCTTTAAACGTCGGGGTGCTGCTTACGCAAAGCGTTATAGAAAAGTCAGGTTTGGGTTCAAGTTGGGACGAGGGTTAAAGGCGCCTAGCTGTTCACCATTTCGATAGCGTTGCCCGTATTCTAAACACAGTATCCACGTTCCTGATTTCCCGTCATCCAACAGGCTGATGTGGGTCACGTGATCTCGTTTTAGTTATGAAAATCGCGGCGCTGCTGCGAACAGCGTTGTCCATTTTTTATTCGTCGGTATTTTCTTTATATTTGCTCGAAAATTCTAGGTGCTGCACCTAGGAATTGAAAAGGTGAAAAGGTGCTTTTAAAGAGGGAAACGTTCGAATTAAAAGGCACTCAAAAATGGCGATTGGTGCGGGACTGGGTCGGTTGGGAGCAGGGTAGATTAAGTAGGTAGTGACACTTTTCTGAAAACGGGTATAGGGGGGGGGGGGGATAAAAAAAAGACCTGCTTCCGCCAACGGCACCAGAAGGCAGCACTTGTCTGGTCCGAGTTAGGAGGCGAAACTTGAAATAAAACATGGCGGCATCGTTGCCATGGTAACCATGATAATAGCGACAATACCTGCGGAAACAGACGAAATACTCGTGCGTGGACAACATCCGAAGTTGAAGAACCTATTCTATGTTCGATTCAAACTGTATACAAATAAAGCGTAAACCACGGAAGAAGCATAAACCATGGAAGAAGCTTCATCCTGAACGGCCGATCAGGACGCTACTCGAACGTTCTCCGAACACAAAACATTGTGTGATAATTAGTTCCACTCGTAACGACAACCCATTTTAAAATTGAATGTTGGTTTTTAAAAATAAAACTTGATCAGCCAGTTCAGATCTTCCTCAAAATTATTTTAATGTCCTAATCTGAATTACGATATATTTTAAAGCCGATTAATTTTGTGTTCTTATCGTGATCAATTTGTTTTAGTGACGCTAAATAGTTTTGATCCCCATGATGCTTTGCGCTTCCCGTTACTTCAGGACAGCGCGCTCTGGCGGTAAATCGTTAAAGCAGGTACATCTTTGGTCCAAAATGTTTACCGTTGTGAGAGAAAGAGTGGCACAACCTATAAATTCTTCTACCCTGGTTGGGAGGTTCAGGAGGGAAGTGAAGTAAAAAGTTAAGCGCAAGCCAAAAATCCATTCAGGACGTGGGCTTACAATTGATCGTTCACATGACGCGTTACATCAAACATGACGGTTTCATTGTTTAAAACAAGAGATTGTAAACCAACACTAGGTCTTGTCTTGAATGTTGGTAAAAGATTTTTACTTTTATGATGTAGCTTAGGTTACGTGAGCGTAAGTTCCATGTTGTATGTGACCACCAACAAACCAAGTACAAGGTACCCAATGCACCTACTTGCTTCACTGCTGTACACTTCTGGATGTCATTTAACGGGTGGTGATGGATGCACCGGTTGGAACATTGGTAGGGTTTGGTGTCTCGTGTATGCCGATGCTTCACCAAATGCCCGTGCTCCATCCACCAAACAAGCTCCGCATGTTTCTTTAATCATATTTTTGCACACACTGGCTAACAAACGCTGATTTTCGTTCGCTTCGCTCACTCAATCAGCGAATCGTTTCATTGACCGCAACTGGGACCATAAATTGCAGGTAGGAACGAAAGGGTGGTAAGTAAATACAGTAGCCTTTTGGGCTGAAATGTCAGATTGCTTGCGCGAGGAACTGAACTCGCTCTTTGACATCGAAGGTCGAAGCCATGCCACTCAGCCATACTGTCACGGTCTGTCAATATGGCTATTGGTCTCAAGGGTCGAGAGTCCAGTTCCTAGCTCACGCAGTCCAACATCTGGGTTCAAGTGCTAACTAAAAATGTTGGCATTTGTATTTATTAGGGACCATAAACCTGGTGGCAAATAGCATTACCTAAATGTGAAAATAACCATTTTTTGATTAAGGGTCTGATGGACACTCCATTACATCTGAATCGAACTTGAACTTGAGTCGAAGTTGAAGTACGGTAGTTTTTGCATTGGGTTAAGCTTGATTGCATACAGCCAGCAACACGCACGCATGATTCTAATTCTATAGTTTAATATCCTATTCAAAGTTACGCTGCAAATATGTCCAAATAAAACCCCAGTTTTTTGTTTTACTTTTAGGTAGCCGAACCCAAATCGGATTATATGCCCCGCTACATCGAAGAGACGACGAAGGGGCAATTTGGCTGGAGAAGTCCAGGCCGAAAACCCATAACTTTTGACACGCCATGTTTATAAAAAAAACAACAAAAAAACCATTCAAAACATTGTCCTCGTCGACAACGGTTGCGTCTTGTCGCCATCGGGAGCCGAGAAGAACGCAGATCACTACGTGTACAGGCAAGATGTAGTTTTGAGAGCTAGTATACGTACAAAATAACACCACATTGTTTACCCCTTTGGCCCCGATACTCATTCAGTACCAAGTTGAGTGCCTTTTTGACGCTTTCGGGGGCGCGGGGGTGGAGGGGAAGGGGTTTGCGAAAGAATGATAAATAGCGTCGGAAAAAGGAGGGAGTGGAAAAAAAACGGACACAAACTTGTCAGCCAACAACCATGCAACGCTCATACAAACAGACCTAAGAGGACAAACCTAAAGAAAAGGGAGAAACGCGATGAAATTTATGCACACACTAAATTTATACCGGGCATAAAGCAAGCTGAATTTATGAAGGCGGCTCAGTGTGGGTGCTAGCTAGCTAGCTTGCTTGCTTTCTTACTTGCTTGCTTTTCTCTCTACTTCTATAGATACAGTTGGGAGATTCTGGGAATGGCCGGACCCATGAAAGATAAACTTTGCATGCAGATGTATGAAAGAGAGAGAGAGAGTGTTTGGTGCGGGCATATATAACTATGACAGTCGCGCAAAAGAAGCCAGAGCTGGACCGGCCACTGCCACTTGGCCCTAGACGCTCTATTTCAATCATGGAACTTGCCTGAAGCAGTCCCCAAGATTTCCATAAATCTATCAAGTCAAACAGGAAAACATTGGTGGTGTAGCACACACAAAAGACGACCACCAAACCAAAAAAATAAAACATTAAAAAAAAATAAAAATAGTAGATGGAAAAACAACCCCGTGTGAGCGTAACTCCGGAGGATCTCTCTTTTGCCTTTTGTTCCCGGGGAGTGATGGGTTTATTAGAGTGGCGGGACCTCGGACGGTTGGTGGCGGCGGTGGTGGGGGGTTTGGGGGATGGTGGAGGGGAGGCGGCGTCTCGTATAGGATGGAGTGGCCGATGCGATGGCTCGAGTCCGTCGTCCACTCCCTGAAATGGTTGCTTTGGCGTCCGGAGACGTCGGATACCCGCAGGACCACGACAAAAATGACAGACGCTGGAATGACACCACCCCTGAACGGGTGTTTTGCATCTGTGTTTCTTTGTATAAGCATAACAAATCTTAATACTCGAAACTGAAATATGAGAATCCAGTATTTAAAAGCTTTTTATTTCAGGGTATCTACGCACTGCACGACGAAACTTTGGAAAGAATCAAGCTTACCAAAAATATTCTTCCAACCAAAATGGTCCCTAATAAATACAGACTCCAACATTTTTAGTTTATATTTGAACACAGATGTTGGACTGGCTGAGCGGGGAACTCAACTCTCGATCCTTGAGACCAGTGGCCATAATGACAGACCGTGACAGTATGGCTGAGTGATACGGCTGCGACCTTTGATATCAAAGAGCGAGTTCAGTTCCTCGTTCAAGTAATGTAATATTTCAGCCCAATAGGCTATTGGGCTAATAGGTATTTACTTATCGTTAACCAAACCCATTTGGCTTTCCTTCCTGTAGTTTATGGTATCAGTTGCGATCAATGGAGCGACGCGCTGATTGAGCGAGCGAAGCGAACGAAATCAGCGTCTGTTAGCCAGTGTGTACACAAATATGATTACATTTTGGTGGGGTGTGGGCATTTGGCGGAACATGGGCACACACGAGAAACCAAACCTTACCAACGTTGCAAACGGTGCATCCAACATCACCCGTTAAATGACGCCCGTTAGTGTACAGCAGTGAAGCAAGTAGGGTGCACTGGATGCCTTGTACGGTTTTACCGAGTACGACAGTGAAGCTATCACCTCTACATTTTGTTTTTTCTTCGTGTGTCTCTTGCAATTTTGAACTGATTTTTATTCTGCTTTTTGGGTTTTTATGGTCTTGTTATTCAGAACAGCCTTCCAATTTACACCACTTCTCTGGGATTCTTACTTTAGCATTGACCTCGAGAAAGGCCATCAAGGTGAGTGCATCTGTGATCAATTTATTCGTTCCTGGTATGTGTTTACTAATATCGATCTTTTAAACGCCTTTCCTCACCATGCATGTACTACACTGCTGACTCCATACTTTTGGACCACCCAATACATACTAAACACATTTAGTACACTCAGGGGCGTCTACCTATGGTGGGGAATGAGACGAAGGCCTCATTGAAATTTCAGAGGGGGAGACTCGTGTAAGAAATTTTTAAGCCTTTCCTTTGAGCCTTAAGTCAGCCGAAGCAACTTAATGCTTGTATGGCTGAACCGGCTCAATTTTTGAACATTATCAGACTTTTTTAGAGAAGAAGAAATATCTGGTAAAGGGAGGTGCCAACCCAGGGATTCGATCCGGGAAACCTCCCCGATCATCGTAGGGGCCGAAAAATTGTCCAGAATAGTTCCCATAGCCGCTGAAGGAGCATGGTAGCCTGTCACGCTACCCTGGCCGGCAGTCCTGGCGGATACTTTGCCTAGATCCCCTTTCCAGGGGTTCGGCCAAATCCGTAAACCTCCAACAACCAGGCTGAGCTCTCGCACAACTCAGCCACGTTGTAAACAACGATTTAGCTTAGGTGGTATTTTGTGGAACAGTAGAATATACTGTAAGTGTAACCACGTAGTGTAATAGTATATACGACCATGGTGTAACCGACATTCACTACCTTAGTTGGTTTCTGGAGTTTACTTTTTTCGCATATTCTCACGGAATTGACGTATTAGCATTATGGCACGTTCGTAAAAATGCACAATTATTTTAAAATCGCTCTGCTTCTAATAAAATATTCTTTTAATTACTTATTTTTGTATAAAGGGGAAACCGTTGGCCCGGGGCAATTTCTCCTTTTGCCCCAATGTTAATCCGGCGCTGGAATGAGTCACGTAGCGTGGGCTGGCCATGCACTTTAAGAATATGTATTTATTAAATTGTACTTTAATAATGATAGCTACGGACAGTAAGGATAATCTAAAATAATCTAAATATAATAGTTGGCTGAGGTAGAGCACACGACGCTGATCAATAGGATTATTTTCATGCAGTACACTGAAAAATTAAAAAAAACTATTGTCCAATGCATGGGCCACCACAAGCCCGCCACCATTGTACTTTCACATGAAAAACATACGTGAGGACGGGGGAGGGGGAATGTGTTGAATACTATACCAATCTGTACACGAATATTGTATTTAAAAGACAATGTTCTTTCTCGATAGAGAATCTCATACATTTTTCTCTTGATGATGATAGCAGTGCCAAATCTCAGTTTGCTGCCAATTAAAGTTTCTAAGCATTCAAACGACCACTCCTCTAGATTTGGTAGGCTCGAACTTGGCCGGACGAGTGGTTTTCTGAGTCTTGATCCTAACAATTTTGTTCATATTTACTGGGCGAATCAGAGAGCATGAACTTCGTTTGCAGTGTTCTACCTCTCGTCTTGACATCCATTTTTCACTGAGAGAATCAATTAGCAATTTCTGGAATGTGCTTCCAGCTCATGTTGTCAACATCTTTAAGCCTCCCTTCGACATCCGCCTTTCTGTTTTTTTTTTTTTTTTTTTAATATTTGGGGCCTGGTTCTGTCGGTGCCATTAATGTCCAGATTGTCCTTTTTCTTTCTATTTTTACTTTTATTAAACCCAGCTAGCACGCATTGAAGTCGGTCTGGCCACTTTTGGCATGCAACATTTCTAACAGGTAACCCCCCCCCCCCCCCCTCTGAAAAAGTGCCTCATTGTCACTCTTCATTGTTAACGAAAAAAAAAACCCATATTTTTTTAATCCCCCTGCCTTCCAAACTTGTACAATGTGCATGAATGCTGTCCAAACCCCACAGACGAATCAACCAACATCCATTTGCAAACTTGTCTTTCTTTTCAAGCCCCAAACTTATAAAGCATGCAAACCAAAGCACATAGTGGAGTGAGGAATGGCCGGCTAGGCAAGCCAGAGCCAGGTTCCTCAGTCCTCGCCCAGTCCTTCCCCGACACCCCTCTCTCCCCTCCCTTTTCCCCTGTCTTCCAGTTCTTCGAAGCCTTTTGCATGCCGGAGAGAGCAACTTAGTCCATTTGCCGGCTGCTGAAGTCCATTTGCGCGTCTGTCCACGACTAGTTGTGTCCCCCTCCCACCCCCCCAATTCTCCCCTACACCCCCTCACTCTTTCTTACCCCTATTCCATCTTACACTCCGTACTTCTCACCACTGATGAATATTTGTGGGTGAATTAGAGCTGCCACCCTTATACAGCCGGCCCCAGTACCGTCCGTCCGGTGGCAACTACCAGGCAACCCTCCACCCCCGATCCACACCCACACCCTCCGGTTCCGCCCCCACTAGACCCGAGGGCGTTGCTACCAGATGGCCTCCATCAAGAAACAATCAGGTCTCGTGGCCGGACCGACATGCAAACACGGCCGGGCATTAGGCTTGTTTTGCAAGGCGAAGTGACACTTTAAAAGCGCTAGGCCATCACGGGCCAGTCTTGTGATGGGGAGCCATTAATGCCCCAGCTCGGAGAAGAACGGCTTGCATACGTGCTACAAAGAGTGGTACAGAAGAAGGAAACTCCGGGGAGGGAGAAACCTAACAGGCAGACAACAAAATGGGATAGAAAAGAAAAACGGGCAAAGAGGAGAAAAGAGTTAAAAATAAAATAAAAAAAATAAGTAAAAAGAGCCCTAACTTTGGCAAAGAGTCTCCTCCGGTTGTTCGTCAGTTGCCGTTCTTATACTATCCATATTTCACGCTTGAGAAATGACTTGGTTGTTTGGCCGGCTTGGATTCTCGTTTACGCGTTCGGTTGTCTAGTGGGTGAATGTGGAGTGGAGTGAAGAGTAGGTTTAAAAATGTGTATGTAAAGGAGGGGAAACTGTTGTAACGCACTCGTGACATGCAACAGAATAACTGGCTCGTTTGCACAACACTCAACCACTAATTCTGTTGACCCCGGCACCCAAGTCCTCCATTGTATGCGTTCCCGTAAATACCTTGAGGTTTGATGCTCTCCCAGCCAAAGCATATAGTGCCAGAAGGCGAGTGGGGCCATTTTGCTAGGTAATTCCAATCACAAACTCCGATCTTTCACATGCCGTTTTGCCATAAGCACGAGGCATCGCAGAGCCCTTCTCGTACCGAAATTATCAGGGGTGGATGAGATCGAACCCAGGACCTAGATGACAGAGCGAGACAGAGTCGTTCACATTGGGACAGAATATTTCCGTTGATGGGAGTAGCTCTGATCAAGGGATATGTTTTTCTCCGATGTTGAGGTTCTCTCACGACCTGGTTAGCCGCCGTTGTCTGGGCAAAATTATGCAGTGTTAGCCGCAAAATACCCTAGAACGCAGCACTAATATTTAGCCGGTGACCAGAAGAGTAAGGTGAATCACTGCCTCCTCCTTCCTTTATCACGTTGCAATATTGACTGTCATGATATCGAGTCTCTTTACGTGCAACGGAGACAATGCGCTCAAACGTTTCATTAATCCCGTAGCTGTGAAGAAGAATGATCAAACGTGGCATCTGCAATTGAAAATGCGTAATAGCGCAGCCTGGGAGTTAAAAGGCTTCACCTACCGCATCGGCATCACTGGCACAACCCATGAACAATACCGTGATTTAAACCTTATTGGTGAAGCAACTCGTATACAAATTCGACGTGTTTCTGTTAAAGTTGGGGGCCATACTTACTGTGTACATAAAGCACTTGGTATCCTACTTAACTCAGTTAGGTTAGTAAAGAACGAATTACAGAGCGTGGGTTTTAAAGAACACAACGTATTGGTTTTTTTCTTTAGCGTATAAGTAAAGATTAAATTCTAGAGCGTTTATATTGTTTTTTAGACCGTGTGGATGACAATACTGAGATAATTGGACAAAGTGTCCTTCATAATTATCCTTCCATTCCACATGCCTCGGAATGGTGCTGCACTTAGGCCAGTGTGAAGGAAAAACTGACTCACGCGTATTTTAACTTCACTGTTCTTTATAGGTTATTTCGGATTATCTCCAGATTTTCCTCTTTGTCTGCGATAACGTTTCGTACATTTCCGGTTGTACTCTTACCTGAAGAATGGCGTCACAAAAAAATTGTAGTCGTTGGATGAATGATGATTATACCAATCGGTTCAGATTCGTCGAAGGAGAGAAAAGAAATTGTAACCCGTTGAATTATAATTAATTCGTACAACATGGTGTCAAGATGCTAACGTGCTAAAGTGATGCTGGTTAACGAAATCCTTTTTTTAAGACTGCGTGTCTTCCTGCAGTGGTTAAATGCGACGATCAGATGTTATTATTTAATGCACGGTGATGACGTCACGCTAACACCAGCCCATGCTTAAAGTGTAGTCGTTATATACGGTTAATCTGAAAACCCACACACGTCACCGTGGGTTAATTTTGATAACCCACACTTTTTTGATAACATAACACTTTCTTCGGGGTCTACACAACCCCTGCTCTACCATGTGACATATAATGACCGACTCTGCAAAACTACCCTACACAACACAAATTCAACCAGCACACTCCATTGCAACCAGCATAAACACGCACATTTGCAACCTGCGACGTTTTTCGTATACTAATGCGTAAAAACAAACCTCACGTACTATGCGATGGCCCCATCCATGGAAGAATGGCCCAACCCGGCAACCTTCTGTCACGACGATACGAAACTAGGCTACTGATACTTTGATACCTAAAAACCTACGAGACTTACAGAAGCGAATAGTACATTTTATAATCTCATCTTATTTAAACTATTAAAGTAGAAAAAATATAGTTTTACCTTAAAACACAAACGTCGGCAACTAAACGGAAAGGAACGTCTCTCCCCGTCGCTCCGACTTCGTACACAGGAAGCTTCTCACCCGGAAGCTACCGTTCAGAAATTTACATAAGTCGCATGTAAAAATTCTTAAATTTATGATTCACAAATAAAATTTACAAACAAATATCTTTAAAAACTTTAAAAATAAATCCGGTAAGTTAGCTTGACGTCACACCTTAGCATTAAAACACACATCCGGGAACTATACGCGATTTAACGGCGATATTTGCTCGTTTGCTCGAAACGGCTAGTCCAATATCTCGGGGGTAGAGAGAAATCCACTAGCGCCGTGAGATTTCCCTCCACCCCCTCGAGATTAGAATAGCCGTTTCTTGCAAACTAGCAAATATCGCCGTTAAACCGCCTACAACTCACGGATATCTATTACTTAATTGAGTTACGTCGAAAAGGCCTATTATTAGCTGTAAGGAAGCAACGAGCTCTTAATTTGCCTTGCTTTTTAAAATCCGCTCGATTACCACGAGAAAATGGCGACGGGATGGACGGACAAAGTCGTTGACATAGTCTTCCGATTTTCGCTGTAAATCGGTTGTATTTCGTAGCTGATTATGGCTTCACTTTACACTCTGAAGACGCTGTGGCAACACTGTATACCAGCTCAGCCTTCACACGCATTGTCTACTGGTAGTACGCACTGTGTATGTGTGTGCTACCGGTACGAAGACTCTGTCCAGAATGTGCGCTGCGATCTCCGACTTCTGGACAGAGTCTACGAAGAGTTTGATGACTGCAGTGCCAATATACATATGCAGCATTCTGTAGGCAGACTGCTCATACTCCACACGAAATCATGTACTGGTAGCACACAATTTGTGTGGAGGCTGCATATGCCCCTCTCAATGAAGAGCACTGGTAGGCAGTGGCGTACACCGCGGGGAGGGGGGCCCCGGAAATAGTCCCACCCTTTTGGAAAAATTTCTTTTTTGGAAAAAATATGCCCTATTTTGGTTTTCCGAAGTGATAAATGATGGTGCTGCAGCCAAAGGAAAGGCCTAGAGACCCAAAAAAGGGCAAAAAGAAGGCCAGGAAAGGGACATAAAGGGGCATAAACGTGCAAAAAGAGACAACAACAAGCTAAAAGGGGAGGGGAGGGGGCAAAAGAAGCCTGACGAGCGAAAAAAAAAAGGTTCCTAGAAAAAATAACCTCAACATGCCCTTTTACTAGAACTTGCCCCTGCCCTCTCGGCAACCCTTCCCAATGTCGGTCGCTACTCGCCATTTGGCGAGTGGAAATCAAGAGTTAACGACTTGGGATTTAGCCTTACTCGCCCTATCGGAGACTAGCTACAGAGCATGCCACTAAAAAAGGGGTATCTTTGGAACCGTATAAGTTAGAGACGAACGGTTTGCGGCGTTATGCTCAGATTTATAAGGGCTATATAACTGGATTTTCTGCATTAATACTGGAGTTTAAGAAAATTGCACAATTTTGTTAATACATAAATTAGAGAAACCTTTCATCATACTAGACGTATTTGGTACGTGGCAAGTAAAAATTGTGAAATGGCGAGTGCTTCGTAACGTCTACTGGCCAAGTGGCGACGGCTACTGGATTGACATTCGGAAGGGTGCCTCTCGGAGGTCTATGCACGCAACTGCTGGTAGTGCATAGTCTTCAGAGTTTTGTAACGGGCTATTTACGTAGGCTATAGCAGGACGCAACACGAGCCAACACTCGCGGTGCGCCTTGCAGTTACATAAGCTGCTTGTGGGCCCTACCAACTTGCCGGACGCCAACAGCCGGGCAGCGAGCCAGCCCCACTGCTCAACCAGCTGGAACCGGTTCGCACCTGTTAGCCAGTCACGTGACGTAATGCTTTAGGTAACTTCTGTTAATGTTCTCCAGTATATAAAAGTCCGTGGCTAAACAACCGAAGGGGCGAGTTGGTGTTGGAGAGGCAAACAGAAAGGTTGTCTCTCTCTCCCTAGTACTATGGGCTGGACAGGCTGCAACCTGGACCAGTGCCTAATATGTGATACCCTGTGTACAGTCCCCTAGCAGTGCAGTAAGGAATGACTTGGAACTGAGTTCTTGAACTTGAAACCTCTCGTGCATTCCCTGAATAGTTACAATTTTGAAACATCGTTTTTATTAAAAACGTTCATCGTAATACCCAATTTTAAGCAGAAACCTTGATGTTTATTTTTCGGAGCAGGCTAAAAAATCCGTTAACAAACAGCGACCCGTTGGCAGTAATATGAAATAAGTGCGGTATTCGACTTGTAGTCTGTTCTGCTGACTAAAATCTACCAGGTCAACCCCTTAACAACAAAGGATAGACTATAGAAATTGACAAGAAACAGAACAAGAACTCGATGAAACAAAGGCGTCTCATTGGTGTCACTGCCACGTGACTTGTCAGCTGCCAATCCCGAAGAACGAAGGGCATGATGTTTTTTTCCTTTTTTTTTTCCAAACTCAAATCCTACGTCTGCGGGGCTCAATGACGCGAGGAGTGATTTGGAGACCCGCCCACATCGACGGAGGAGACGCTCTCCAAACGGTCATCACTATCATTCGGGGGCACTTAAAAGATCCTTTAAATGTTGCGAAGTTTTTTTTCCAAGTCAACCAAGTTGCTGTTGAACGAAGGTCACTGCTATTACGGACGACAAATGGCCGAATGAGAAGACGGGGAGGAATCAAAGGAGGGGGGAGGGGGGGGGGAGTGTCAAAGAGGGAGAGGGGGTGGAAGGAGTAGTCAGGGAGGGAGGGAGGGAGGAAGGGACAGAAAAGACATTCGTACGACAACGGGGACGCTTCTCTTGGCGCAAAAGCGAATAAAATTCGCGCCTAAGTATTCATATTTTTTTTCCAGTTAAATCAGAAATCTTGAAGAGCATTTTTTAAAGGAATTTTTTAACGGCAGTTGGAAGTAGGAAGTTGGTAGAAGTGGCAATAGCGACGGTACGTGGTTGGGAGGGAGGGCGGAATGGTGGGAATACGCCCAAACATATTTCCGTGCCGTCCACTAGCACACCCAACCCTGGGGGGAGGGGAAAGGGGGCAACCCGAACAGCAGAAGTTAAGAATAAAATTTGGGGAACGTTAGCAAACAAATAGTTTATGGCAGTTGAAAAAAATTTTCAAATTCAGTTTTTAACGTGTCAGAGGCGCACCCTCTTAGGACCCTGCATTTCTAGGACCCCATCTGAATGGTAAAATCCCGTTTCGCCAAATCCCGTTATGCCGAATCTAATTTTACAAAATTTTAGGTTCACGAAATAATACCCTGTTCCTATATAATGGTGATTTAAAAGGCAAACATTTAACAGAGGCAAGCAGTTGCAGAACAAGAGCAATTGATGCATTTACGTTTTGGAAAAAAAGGGCAATACAGAAGGAAAAACTAGTGTACTTTAATATTGTTGGAATGCTCAGTCGTCACTAGGTAAAGGTTCTCTTTTAAGAATAGTTACTTATACACATGATGGCTACCGTTTCCAAAACAGGCATTCCCGTTTTGCAAAATCACTTTTCGCTGAATCAAAATATTCTTTAAAAATGTAACACCGCAGAAGTTAAAGATGCATTCCTGATTGGAAGGAATTTGTAATTAGCTGCGGTTTCTGGTGTTATATGTTTGACCGCAGCGAGCGCGCAAGGGATGCAATTTCAAAAAAAATATTATTCTGGAAACGGTTGTTTGTCTATAAATGTTTGACCATTACACAGGACTAATGAATTACATTTCGTGTGCCTAAAATTTTATGAACGGTATTTGGCGTAATGGGATTTGGTGAAACAGATTTGGCGAAACGGATTTGGCGAAATGGAATGAAGCAGATTCACAGACCCCAGACAGGGCATGGGCAATTTTTCGTAACCGGGCACAATAAGTTTTAGTGGATATTTTTTTTTTTTGGGGGGGGGGGGGGGCTTTTTTTCTTGTTCAACATTTTTTACCCTTTCTTAGCCTTTTATGCTCTTTGCAAGCCATTTTTTTTGTCCTTTTAATGCTTTTTTTTAGGCCTTTGGTCCCTTTCTCAGGCAGAAAAAGGCCTTTTGTTTTTATTTTTTTAACAAAAAAAAAAGCCATTTACTGAACAGGGAAGGGGCAATGCCCCCACCCCCTACCTCCCCTGTTCCCCTCCTGTGTACGCCACTGGGAAAAAAAGCATTTAATCTGCTTTCTTTTTGGCAAAACGGGATTTGGCGAAACGGGACGTGACCATTTAAATTCCAGTTGAGCCGGTTCAGCCATACAAGCATTAAGTTGCTTCGGCTGACTTAAGGTTCAAACAAATTAATTTTTTTTAAATAAAAAAAATAAAACGTTAAAAAACAAAGGAGAGGAAGCAACTTGATTGCGGCAATGCAGGAAGGTGATAAAAACTACAAAAAAATGTAAATAATTAAAATAATAATAATTAAAATAGCAACACCAATGCAAAAAAAAATGTAATAAAAAAAACCCCGTCCGACGGAAATAAACAGAGAAAGCAAAAGGATTGGCGTAAAATTGGCTTAAACTGAATGTAAATTAAGACCAAAAAAGAGTTGATAAAAGAAATACCCAATTCCTTCGAGCCGGATTTGAACCAGCGACCTATGGATGCCAGCACACATTACAACTACAGTCCACCGCTCTACCAACTGAGCTATCGAAGGAACGATACACAGTTTCTTAGCCTAGTGACCTTACTCATGTTATGTAATACTGCGTTTGCTCTGTAACGTAAGTGGGTCACTGCTAGAGGCGCTGCAGCACGCACAAAACTTTAGTCACAGCTCAGAAAGAAGAAAAAAAATATTTCTCGCGTGGCACATCGGTATTTTTTTTTTCAAGTTTCACACAGTTTTCACACACAGTTTTCACGCACAGTTATCACACAGCACGGGCTTCGGCTAGTTACAGTTTAATTTACACAATTCGTAAGTTTGATTTTTAACAACCCAATGATATAATAATAATTGTTTCCATGTTTTGACCTATATTTAATCTTAGCGCATTCCGAATCCCGAAAATCTCGGTACTGAGGTTATTGCAGTCCAGGGATTTCCATGAATGAAAACGTATACGTGATTGCAAGGTTGCTGTATGTATTATAATATTCGGTTCAACGCATGATTAGAGGGCTTCCCTGTTATAAAATGCTGATAGATGTTACAAGCAGGAATGCCATGCCATGCAGGCAAGCCAGCATTCAGGCATGAACACAAATTGAGATTTCCCATGAACCCTGCTACCAAGTCGTCAACTATTTCATGGGTGTTTACGTCGCCCCTCCCTGGGTTGATTTGAGCTTTGCTTGGGGGAGGGAGGGGGGGGGTGGACCAACGATCAGTGGTTCAGTAGTACTATAGACAAGTAAGTTAATGATGTTGCGAATAATTAACGAGAGTTATTTATTTTAATACAGGGGAAAGTGATAAATATTTTGATAAATTCAGAAGCGATATAAAATGACGAACTGATAACATCAATCAAAGTTACTCAACAGATTATGTTATAGATAAAATCCAAACAGCAACCTCAGATCGGAATTCCGCTCACAACACGAAGACGAATTTTTAAAAAGTAAAAAAAAAAAAAAAAAAAAAAAATTATTAAATAGAAGGAGTAAAACAAAACTGGTAAAATAAAGTAAGAATAAAAAAAAATATCCAATTCCTTCGAGCCGGATTTGAACCAGCGACCTATGGATGCCAGCCAGGAATACAACTACAGTCCACCGCTCTACCAACTGAGCTATCGAAGGAACTGAACCGGGTTGTCGACAGTTATCATTTTACGGTTGTGAATTTGCAGCAAAGCCAAGACGAGCGTTGCCCGTAGGCGTTGTTCTGTGCTCTACAAACAAGCGACACACGATCGTTGATACTATAATTTGTGATTATTAGGCTTCAAACGAAAATGAGGAGTAGCGTGATCTGTGGCAATAGAAAAATAAAAGATCATAAGCGATCCAGAATTGTAAGCAGTCAAAATATTGTCGAACTACAATGACAAAACAATTCACGTGTCATAACCGTAATGTGGAAATTGAATTCCGGATTTTACATGGGCCTCCAACGAAACATCACGATAATTCGACACTGTCATGACTTGCTAATTTGCTATATAAACCGAACCTTCTTCAATCGTGTTGCATAATCATAGTGTATTTGCCCTGGTTCGGAGTCGGTTTTAGGTAACTGGCGGCCATAGGACAAGAGTCCAACTTTGAGGCCCTTTAAAGTGGCGCTATGCTGATGACTTAAAAATTTTCGTTGACTCTGTTTCCTGCAAATTACTTCAAGAAGACATCCAACGTGTTGCGCGGCACTGGGCCTCTACCAATTCCCTTCTTTTTCGTACTGATAAATGTCACGTCCTTTACCTTGGGAATAATAATCCTCACTTTCCTTACTATTTTTCTGGCAAACCTATCACTCCTGTTACTAATCATCCTGACCTTGGGGTCCTTATTGATAACGCTCTAAATTTCAATCTTCACACTGAAAATGTCATCTCAAAAGTCTTTCGTAAAGCCCATTTTGTACTGAAACGTTTCTCCAACCTTACACCCTCCCTGTTTGCTACTATTTTATATAAAACCTTTCTCCTTCCAGTCTTTGGTTACTGCTCCCGAATTTGTCGTCCCTATAATCTTTACTCACTTAATCGTCTTGAAAATGGCCAACGTCGCCTTACCAAATGGTGTCAAACTATTCGTTCGTTACCTTACTCGATCGCCTACGTAAACTTGGGCTTTCCTCCATTCATGATCGTTTTCATCGTGGCGACATGATTCTTTCCTACCAACTTTTTCACAACCTTGTGGATGTGGACACTGTTTTTTCCCTCATTCCAAATGTCAACTTCACTCGTGGCCTCCCACTCCGTATTTCTGGCACTGTATTTCGGACTAAACTACGCTTTCACTTTTTCACGGAAAGGGTTGTTCAACCCTGGAACTCCCTCCCTCAATCTGTTGTTTGCGCTCCTTCACTCAACGCTTTCAAATCTTGCTATGACGCTCTAGTTGCTTAACTTCTTTGGGGTTTTGAGGGGGTGGGTGCTTCGTGCACCGTTAATCTCTATTTCTATTTCTATCACCAACTGAAGGTCTGCCGAATCTGGCAACTTAGCGCTCTGTAGACGTAGTATCTAGCACTTGCTTGCATCAAGCGGATGAATGTACAACGTTATTTCTTTTAACGAAACAAACAAGCCATGACCACCTTAATATTGAGTGTAAATTTGATACGACGTTGTGCATCTCCGTGCAAGAAGTAAATGTTAACAATATCACTACCGCTAGATGGCGCCACTGCATTTTCGTTCGCTTCCCGATCGGTGATATTGTGCCACTCTAATGATCTAATAAGGAAACGATTTTGTAACGATTTCCATCTCACAGAAATTTTCCCTCAACGTACTAAGCTTGGCCATACGATGCTTAAAGGGGGCTGTTCACCATTTCGACAACGTTGCCCATATTCTAAACACAGCATCCACGTTCCAGATTCTCCGCCATCCAATAGGCTGATGTGGGCGCTGCGCTGATCCTAATAGTGTTGTTCCATTTTTACTTTGCCGCTATTTTCGTTATATTGGTCGAAGATTCTATATGGTGCTGCATCTACTAGCAGTCGAAAGGGTAAATAGGCGCCTTTAAGCCCTGACCTGACAGAGGAAAGCCGACAAGGTCAAAATTGCTGTACTCAAGCGGTGAGTGTGGTGTTTATTGCCCAAAGATGGTGACGTCTTTCGTAAACCATCCTGCGACGCCATGCAACTGCGAGCAGCCAGCCTGGTTAGGGCTTCACTGTTAAAGCAGACCGCTTGCCGCCGTTTTAGGACACATTCGCCAAAGGGGTCAAAAGGTTTTAGCGAGCGTTAACCGCACCCGGTCATCTGCCCGACGAAGCCCTAAGGCCCTATGTCTGCAACACTCGGAATGGATCCTCAGGAGGACACCCACACAAGTACCAATCGGGGCCAATGCTGCTTAACTTCGGCGATCTGACTAGAACCGGTGTTTCCAGCACTGCAAGACGGCAGACAATCTACGCTTAACAACAATGTACTCTTCAATAATTAGCCAAGAAGAAAAAAATTCAGGCTCTCTAGCGATCTTCTGGTTTTGCATTGTCATTTCAAGAGCTTGAGGTGACTCACTAGCGAAGTATGTGTATAGACATACCAAAAACCAAAACTGATAAAAGGGACCGCCAAGTTTCGAATGGTTCGGCCCTTCAAAGGAGTGATATCAGCGAACAGAAACATTCGCCAAGTTAATCGCACCGACTAATAAGGTTCGAAGGTTAAATGAAAACTCGAACATTGCTACTTTCTGTCGCAACGTTCAAGTTTTCATTTAACGTCCAAAGCATTATTCGCTTCGAAAAACCTGGCGAATGTTTTGGTGTGTTGATATCATTCCTTTGAAGGGCCGAACCATTCGAAACTTATCGGCCCATTTTACCAGTTTTGGTTTTGGATATGCTAACACTTCTTTCTTTTTTTTAAAATTGTGTATTAGACTTAACTCACCATGGAAGTATGTAAATTTATTATTACCATTTTATGAACTAGTAATTTATTTAGTTTTTCTTATTTTTTGCTAAATAATAAAAAAAACTAGTCAACAGACACTAAAAATGCCATTTTAATAAATCCTACTTTTACCCTGATAGCTTTACCTGAAGAAAATATTTGCGCCTCCCCCCTCCCCCCCCCCCCCAATCGGTGAATTTTAGAAAGCGGTCAAAGAATTACAGCTGAAGAAATGTTCTCCCCTATGCTTCCTGAAGGATCTTAATGCTGACTCTTATGTTACGTCTCGGCGAACCAAAATATTTCAGAATAATTCAGATTTCATTACGTAAATGAGGCCTTAAACCAAAGCCCCTGGATACAAAGCCGTCTCACCCTCACCAGGAAACTCAACTAATAATTAAGAAATGACTAGGGGGGGTTAGGTAGGGCGGCCTCATCTCTTGACAAAAGCAGCAAATTTGTAAAACTGACATCTGTACCAAAGTCTATCGTCAATTTGGTGTTTTTTTTGCGTTGCGGAATGTAACGCTGAGACGGCCTATTAT
This sequence comes from Lithobius niger, assembly GCA_023313725.1. Taxonomy (NCBI): domain Eukaryota; kingdom Metazoa; phylum Arthropoda; class Chilopoda; order Lithobiomorpha; family Lithobiidae; genus Lithobius; species Lithobius niger. The sequence continues at coordinate 1,576 of JAHWFP010158741.1, read as the reverse complement.
TGTGGGGGGTTTTGAATAACAGAAAATGGCTGCCAGCTCATTTCCTTCACTGAATTGCCAGAGCCTCCGATACTTGTAGAAACATGGGAAAGCAATTTATTTCAAAAATGTAACCCGAAGGTCTGAGGATATCTTGTATGGTACTTCCAATGCTAAAAATTAAAGCATATGTTGCTTAAAAAATCCAAAATACAATACAAAACACAATATAATACAATATATTGCAATACATTGCAATACAATACATTAAGTACAATGCAATACAAAATACAATAGAGTACATGCTAAGAAATATGTTAAATACATGAAACTGCAATATATCACGAACAGAACCACCAAAACGTAAATAATTAACAAAACAGGATAGTTTTGCAATTTCGATTGCTGATTTACTGGCAGTTGATTATTTGCCGATTTTTACAAGTATTTGTTAGTTCCGACAGCCATGGTGATAATTTATTAAACGCTGTGGGATAATGATTTACATTTTGGACCAAAACAAATTAATCTTGTATTTTCTGAATAAAAACAGATGCAAACCTATTTACGTTCACTTTTGGACTGAAATGTTAGAGTGCCTGACCAGGAATTGAACCCACGACCTTTGCGATCAAAGGGCGACGTTCTACCGCTCAGCCATACTAACACTGAGCGCTTGGACTTCGACCTTTGATCTGAAAGGTCATGGGTTCAATTCCTGCTTAGGAATTCTGACATTTAAGTCCAAAAGGCATGTAACGTAAATAGGTTGACATCTGTATTTGTATTATTTTTCGAGCCCATTTGGAAACTAAAAGTTTCTTTTTTTTTCTTGTAAGAATTCTTCCTCGTCTTATAATAAAGCATGTTACCCACTGGCCAAAGTTTGAAGATTTCTGCAGAGTTGGCTAGCACAAACGTCTGGCCGGCCCTTGAAGTCCCTGGACGCAGGAAGAGAACAAAAGACGCAAATCTTGGGTTGTCGGCGCGTGGAGGTGACGGTAATCCGGCTCCTGTCCATTAGTGTGGGTAATGGCATGGGGACACAAAGTAAGTAGCTGACCATTATAAAGCCTGGCACACATTGCTCACCAGTTGAAAGTACCGTATAAAAGTTGGACTAAGAGTGGGATAGGGACAAGGGGGAGGGGGAGAAGGGGGCGTAGCAGGTAGATGATGGCAGTCACTGTAGTTAAATTGGAAGGGTGGAAACCTGAGGAATTAAAAGTTGAAAATGCAGGAAATAGACTGCAGTGCAGGATGCTCGGAGCCGTGATCCTCCGAGACAGAGTGAGTATCTCTTCGCCATATTGAATAAGATCACATCAGACAATAACAGACGACTATTAGAAGAACGAGTTGCTCGTCTTTCGCGAACCGGCGAAAGTTCGCGAAGACGGCGTGAATTTCACGTAATCGTTGCTCGTGTTCGGCACCAACGATTACGTCAAATCAGGGGCGTACTGGGAGGGCCATTTCGGCCCGGAAACGGTTAACGTAGGTCCCTCTCTTGTGGCATTCCGTAGATCTCTGTTGGCCCCGTCAGGCCTTCGGAGCATAGACGCCACGGGAAGTCTCCCGTTTTCCCGTATGACCA
>JAHWFP010158740.1:23866-41251 GCA_023313725.1 Lithobius niger | reverse complement strand
TTCTGCCCCTCTTTGCACCCCTTTATTCGATTTTTACCCTTTTCTGCTCCTCTTTGCATCATTTTTTTGCCAGTTTTCACCCTTTTTTGGGCCCTTTTACACCAACGTGCCAGCAAATTTCGGCCTTTTTTTTTGTACGAAAAGGGCATGACGGCAGGGTATGGTGGGGGGGAGGCGCCCCCCGGGGCCCCCTTTGTGCGTGATGGGGATGGAGATCCTCACCTTGTCGCACGCGACGCCAAACATGATGCACGCAACACGACGGCATCGATATTCTGACAACAGAAACAGTTCCTACTGCACTACAAAATGATGGACTTAGTTCTGAATGTTCAATGGTTTGACTTTAATTCGATAAACTCGAAATGCCTTTGGACTTTGAATTCTGCCTACGAGATGAAGTGTTTTCAACCATCTTTTGATCACTGATAGAATCTGTTCCAGTGCTTAATTTCCAATTTGAAAAATAGCGGAAATGTTGCTTGTTTACAGAGGAAGGAGGGGAAGGGTCATTTACGTTCCCCTCACAACTCCAGTAGAGATCTGGGGGAGCGCTGTTAGCTCACCAGTAGGGTTCGGCGAGCGTTAACGTTTTTTACCAATTTCAACACCTATTCTGGCTTCTGGGAGGTACCTTTTTTGAAGATTTTCACGCCATTACTTGATATGTTATTTTGATATGTTGACCTTAAAGAAACGGAACGTCCTTCCGGCTTTAAAAAGGAACCGGACGCCGTTCCGGATTGTTCGAGTCCGAATTAATCCCTGATCTGTTCTTTCTGGGAGAAAAGGCAAATTCTGGAAATAGCAATGTTTAAAATTATTGTACTTCGTTTCTAACGTTATTGCAGGGATGGCACAGAGTCAAAAAATGTGAAAAAATGTGAAAACTTGAGCTCTCCGATAAAAGCGTAAAAATGTGAAAAATTGACCAAATTGGTGAAATAATGTGCAATTTTGGATTTTTTTGTAAAAAAGAATTGCATTGAGCAACGAACGATAAATAAATTCAGCTGCGCTATGGTTGAGTGAAGATAAATTTCAGTTTGAGGAGTTCATTTACCTGCGTTTGCATGTGAGCCAGTTTATTTGATTTGTCGGTAGATGGCAATCTGACTTGCACTGTGGGAATGTCGCTAGGTTCTTTTGTTCGAGGAGATACCCATAATGCAACGTACTCGCACTCCCGAACTCATCACGCCGCTGACTGCATTTTCGTGCTTCAGAAATGGGCTTATTAAACAAATTGTGAGAAATAAAAAGATGTGAAAAATGTGAAATATCTAAAATTAGTGTGCGAAAAAATGTGTAAAAAATCCAACCGCGTGAAGTGAAAAACGAACGAGCCCCCCCCCCCCCCTGGCCTCGCTGTTGTTGGTATTTATACTACACTTAATTGTTTATGTATTGCTGAATTCCTTCAGCAGAAACTGAAAACTCATCATAAATTAATGACGTAGATTACCAAATAGCTTTTGGCGAGCTGTTTTGCTGCGTTGATGCATCCTCTCCAGACAGAAGAAAATTTCGTGCGAAGCTATGCGTAACAAGGTCAAAATTACTGCAATCGTATGGTAGGTATCAAGATTGGTGGAACGATATTATATAGTGAGGTTGGTCACTCCCAGCTCGTTGCGTGACGTGACAGGAGAGCACACATACTGGAGCATTTCCGGTTTGACTTGTACGTATGTGCGTAAGCTGTTGAGCTGTATTGTGACGTCAGCGGAGGCCGCAAAATCATCAGTCAATGGGAAAGCAATATGCAAAAACCTCGGAATAGACCCCCCTGGTAGTATATGTTTAAAGACCAACATTGAAGTTTTTTTTACACCATACTGCATCGCCGTGCATCCGCGAGCAGCCAGTCTAAATCCCTAATCAGACCGGCAGCTCGCAGCTGTACGGCTACGCAAGATGGCGTATCAAAGACGTCACTATTAGTTCTAAACGTAACACCAACCATACAATTGCAGTAATATTGACCTTGTACGCATGTAGTTATGCATCACTTCGCACGAAATTTTCTTTTGTCTGGTGAGGCTTTAATGCCCTAACCAAAATGGCTGCTCGCGGCTGCACGGCGACGCAGAAATAGGCTTATTAACCAAAAACGTCAAAATCGGTCCGAAAAGGCTGGTTACCACCAAATGACAGTTTGGAGCATCAATTGCCATCGAGCGCTATTTCGTTTTCTTTATAGCACTTGCACGCAACAAGCAGAGGAATACACACAAAAATATCTTTAAACACAACAAAACAAGCCACTTTCCTTCTGAATTATTGAGTAAAAATTGTGTTACGCCCACGTGCACCTGGGAGCAAGCTATAAAGATTAACGATACTAATGTCACTAGATGGCGCCACGGGATAATGTAAAGAAAATCTCTTGGCGCCATCTAGTGAAACTAATATCGTTAATCTTTGCAGCTTGTTCCCAGGTGCACGAGGGCATACCAAATTTTTACTCAATAATTAAGTAGTCTCGTGGCTTGTTTTATTGCGTTTAGAAGTTTTGCTTTGTGCATTCCTTTGATTGCTTCCAGAGAGAACACGATAGGTCTAGATGCTGTAACGTTGGCTACCCGCCTTTAAAAACAAAACTAACCATACGATTGTAGCAATATTGACCATGTAGGCACATAGTAACGGTTCGCTTCGCACGAAATTGTCTTCTGTCTGTTCAGGGCTTGACATCGAAACCACTCGCGGACGGCGTCACTAATTATTATCTCAATAGGGGCCATAACGTCACAGACAGTGATGCTCTGAATGAATTGCCGAGTGAAAGACCTAAATAGATGTGTAATTTCCGGAGTTTAATGTGATAATGCAATCGGACATTACAATTTTTCATGCACAGTAATCACATACAATAAACTTTTCAACCACTGAATGGTAAATTAACGCAGCTATGCTACGTAATAATTTTATCAGAACAAAACTCATTGGACGGCTGGAATGTCGGACCCGAAAGCTAATCCTACGATATTAATCAAGAAGCTAAAGTCGAAAGCACAAGTCGAAAATTAGGCCAAGAACGAGACCGGTGAAAAACAGTGAACCATATATTTAAGCAGCACTACGTTCACATCTATTAAGCACCTTTCAGAACTACAACGGCGCATTTAACAAGTCAGATACGACAAATTAATTGCGTAGTAAGGAAGGATTTCCACCAAAAGGATGATTGGGATACCTTGTCATCATAGTTCTTTTTTTAATTGAGTGTATGTTGAAATGAAGTTTTGGTTTTGTGGGGCACTAAGTAGCCGACGCCCTACTTAACTCGAGAAAACCATGTCATTTAGCATAAAATGCGAAGATTGGATAATATTCTAAAACGATGAATGCAAGTTCCTAATTAAGAAGCGAGGCGAAGCTTTTCAATTTGGCTTCTTTAAACGGAATAACGTTCGCCCTCCTTGCTTCTTAAGCAGCCAATCAGCGACCGAGTCGAACTGTTCTGTGACATTAGAATTGCAAATGGTGGGCCCCTGTGTCGACGCATCGAACATAAAACACACTTGACTGAGGAACAGTCCGTCGCTTATTTGATTGGCTGACGAGCTAGCATTCAGGAAATTGTTTCGTTACCTTTCTCTCTATCGTACACGACCTGACGGAAGAAGTGGGCAGAGGTTTATCCAGAAAAGGGCTCATCCTAAAACACGAGGGTTTTGAGCGGGAAAAAAAAGGACCAGTGAAAAAGGTGGATGAGTAGCGCTGTTGTAATCTTGAACGAAATAGTAACGAACAACATTTCCTATTGCAAGTTAATCCTAATGGTAGCATCTCTACTAAAAACGATGCATTCAAACTGTCACTACGTGTTGGCAAAAGGAAATAGCCCATAACCAGCGACAGTTGGGATCAGGTAAATTATATAGGTAATGCCACTTTTTCTTTGCCAATTGTAAATATTTGGGTGAGATTAGTACTTAATTTCAACGATTACCGCCAGACTGTGTCGTCAACAACGAACCCAAAGGCCAAGTCAGCAGAAAACTGTGCTTTTCAGCTGGATCCCGGGCCACGTTGGGATTACTGGGAATGAGCACGCTGATACGGCAGCGAAAGGGGCCCTTACTGGTCCTCTCGAAAGGGATCTCAGCGTTGTTCCCTCAGACACCTTTCCAGCTCTATGTCTGAGGTTGCACGATTTTTGGCAGGCCTTATGGGACAGACAAGACAGCAATAAAAAGCGGGCTATTAAAGGCACTGTCGAGGAATGGCACTCGGCTTGTCGCTGCAGTTTCCAACGAAGAGGTGGTGTTGGCCCGTTTGCACATTGGTCACAACCGACTTACTGTTTTCTTTTGAGGGGGGTTGTCCCTCGTCAATGTCACTGGTGTCGACGGCCACTTACGGTCCGACACTTGCTTGTTGATTGTCACCATCTTGATGGCGTTTGTCGCCGTTTCCATCTTCTGCGAGACATTGCGCGTCATTAGGCAATAAGTCTGTCTTCCTGTCCGGTGTTTTTTAATTTTTGCTGGAGGTACAGATCTATGATTAGATCTACATTTGGGGTTTGTGTAATATCTCTGTAATGTGCGGTGCAGTGGCAACCCAGACCACTGCACTATGACTGAGGTTGATGCTAATGACCTAGCTGTCGACGCGCCATTAAGCCTCAACCCCCAACTCTCCAATAGCAAGGCGTTTATACACGACTCAAGTGCCCAGGCTTACGTTACTGAGCATCTCCATTGCGATCGAAACTATACTCAGCGTCGCTAAAACAAATTATCACGATAAGAATACAGTACTTAATTATCCCCTTAAAAACCAATATAGGTCAGTATGGGAGGCTAAATTAATTTTAATAATAATACAATAATAATAAAGGTTTAAAACACCAAAATGATAAGTGGTTTGGGAAACGGGAGAGCATAAATGCCACTTACCCCGGTCCAACGTTAAAAATGGAAGAAAAATTGAATAAGGAAAAAATTGTTCATTTGCTCCTTTTCCTCAACTACCCATTATGGGGGGGGGGGGAGGGGCAGAAATCCGGTCTGTTAAGGAAGCACCTTGGTTCACCTCATCAAGCCTGTGTAGCTACGAGCCCGCGGAGGGAGCTGATACCACGGCCTCCGGTAGCGAGCTCCAAAGCTCGATTACCCTCACTGCAAAGAATAATCTGCAATTCTCCAACCGGCGAGGAGATTTGGCCAGCTTGAAACAATGGCCACGAGTGCATGTGTTCATTGACAAGTTAAAAAGCAGGATGTCAAGTAAAAGAAAACCACGAACCATTTTAAAGGTCAGGATTAAATCTGCCTTCAGGCGACGGAGCTCGAGGGAATCAAATCGGACCTTCCCTAGACGTGAAACGTAAGGAAGGTGCGAAAGGCCCTGCAGCATTTTGGTAAATCTTCGCTGGACAGACTCCACGTGGTCAATGTCACGAAGGAGGTAAGGGGACCAGACCTGACAAGCATACTCGAGCAGTGGGCGTACAATACGCCTCGAGTCCCCAAACCTTAACCTTTATGTATGTCCCCCTCGGTGAACACACTTGATGATGTGTAAGCGATTGTAGTTTCTATTCACAGTCCTATCGCAGTGGTCGGATGGTTTAAGATGAAAACCATCTACGAGATGAAAACCAAACTACGAGAGTTCTTACCGTGGTCTCATTTGGTAGGGCATGATAATTTAATGTATACTGGTGAGACTGAGTTTTATTACCGATGTGGAAAGAAACACATTTTTGGCTGGAGATTGGAAGTTCCCAATCATTTGACCAACACTCAGCGCAATCAATCTACCTCTGTAGAAGAGAAAGTTTTTGTTCAGAACAGCAGCAAACCGGTAAAATCATCGGCAAATTTTCTTTTCTCACAGTGTTTGGAGCTACAGGAAAGATCATTAAAATATATGATAAAAAGAAAGGAACCAAATACAGAACCCTGTGGTATACCGCTAGTGATATCTTTCATGGCTGAATTATAGAGCCCTCAATGGTTACATAATGTGGTTGGTTAGGAATGCCTTTAACCAACAATGCAGTAACCCAAAAAGGTCATGTAGCTTCAGTTTATGTAGCAATTTCCTGTGCACAACGGACTCAAATGACGTTTTAAAGTCGAAAAAAACAACGCCGGTATGAACTCGAATCAAATGATTCGGACCAAATATGAAGTCCACTTAGAAGTTGAAGCGTGATTGACCTCCCTGGAAGAAAGCCAAATTGATCAGATCCGATCAAACCGAATTTTTTCACAGAAACGAAACATTTAAAGCTAGATCAAAACTGTCAGATCAAGTTTATTTTTTTTTAATACAGCATTCAGTTTTAACATGGGTTGTAGTCATGAGTGGAGCTAAGTATAACGCCTGGTTTTGTGTCTCGAGAAGCGAGCTACTCCGGCTTCGTCTTTATCATTGGTTCAAATTTTCTGTAGCAAACTGAAAATTATGTTAATCGACGACACAATAAGTTCTTCAATTTCAAATATTGCCCACTCAAAAGGCCGGTTTTTTGGTGCGATAGAGCTCCTTAGGCCTACAGTTTTCGGGTATCATTTTTTTTTTCAAACAAGTGAAATACAAATTTTGTTATCCTATAGGGAATAACGGAAAAAAAGCTCTTGTGCATTAATGGAAAAATTTAGATGCATCCGAACTGTTAGTCATCAAATTCTTTTTTAGGGGAAGGAGTGGCAAAATGTGTGTAGCCCCTAGGCGGAAAAATCCTAAATCCGCCATTGCCAGTAGGCGTAAGTTTGACGTTCCAAATGGACTTGAACCCCAAAGGCTGTACAATTTGGTCTTCCAATATCGTCCAATGAACAATGACTGACTTATGAAAGGTTAGCATCCTAAAACTACAATAATAAATCCTACAAATCCTATAGACTTCTAGCATTTACAATAAAAGGAGAACAAAGGGTGCCTTTTTACCATGGTGTAAGGGGGTAAATCAAGTTACGTTAATTGGCCACCATTCTGCCGGAAATGACATACGACTGTCTTGGAGAGTTTCCATTGACTCATGAGGAATAATTTTTTGTTTATGTGTGATTCTAAATTCATTGCAATTGAGCACCAATGTCCCCATGTTCGGTAGCTGCTACTGGGCTGCATAGCGTAAATACTCTGGCGTTTTTGTACAAAAAGTTAAAATTACGCTTCTCTTGCTGGTTTCAAATCACTTCTAGCACTGTAAAGTGTTGCTTTCATACTACGGCCTTCTGCAACATATTTAGCTTTGCTTTTAATGTTTTTCATTTAATCAGCTTTTGGTACAATAACAGGAATGATGTACTCACACTGTGCCATTACGTGACTCGTTTTTCCTCGGCAGTAATGCCTTCTACTTGGTATTGTCGTGAAACTGTCCACACTGTTTCTTTCGTGTAAATGTCTTTCTGCACGCGTATGTGCATTGTTGCATCCGACTGTGGCTTTCGTGGAATTGATTTTCTTCATACAAACGTTCACCGTCTTTACACACACTCTTGTTTCGTTCAATTGGCTTTTTGCACACAAATGCGTGTTGTTTCACATTGATGCTTTCTACATAAAACACGCAAGCTAGTATCCCCACTGTAAGCCTCAAGTCCCCTCTCCCCCCCCTCCCCCCCCCCCCGACTGTTGCGTTCATGTAATCGGTTTTAATGCGTTTAAACCTGTGTTTATAAATCTATCCACACTAGGGCTTTCCACGCACAAACGGGCACGGTTGCACTCACACCATTGAAGAACGGAGTGCGCTAATTGCATCCACATCCCTAGAGAAGTCATCCAACAAAATATTTCCTTTATTACTCCTCACTATTGCTTTCATGGAATTGCTTTCATGGAATTGCTTTCATGGAATTGCTTTCATGGAATTGTTTTCTATGCACAAACATACACGGCACTAGTGTTTTCATGGATTCTACACTATTGCTTTCATGTAATCAGCTTTTTTTTTAACCCAAAAGCAAAGTTTTTTAGCCATACCGCCGAATATTCACTGTTGTATTGACACTATTGCTTTCATGTAATCTGCGTCTTTCATACAAACGCGTCATGTTGTATCCATGCTGCTGTTTCTACACACAAAGGTACACTGTTCCGTCGACACGGTTGTTTTCATGTAGTTGGCTGTCTACACATAAACGTGCATTGCTTCCATACAGTTGCTTTCACGTGATCAGCTATCTACAGCAAACACGCGCTGTTGTATCCATGCACAAAAGGTACTATAAAATGCCTACAATGGAGTTGCATGAAATCAGCTTTCTACACGCAACACACACTTGCATCAACACTGAAAAAGTCACAACTTTCTACATACTGGTGCGTGCTGTTCTATCTGCATAGCTGCTTTCTACAGATAGTACACTGTTGTATCCTAACTGTTGCTTTCGCGTAACTGGATTTTTATACATAAACGTGGACTTCTGTGTACAAACTACTGTTTTTATGTAAATGGCTATGGCATACAACCACGGGACTGTTGTATCTGCACTATCGCTCCTTTATTTGCGCACTGTCTTCTCTCTGTTCTTTTGCTGTTACCGCCTTTGTTCGTAGGAGGCTACAGCAGGAGATCTCTTCTTCTTTCAGCGTACACTTCAACTACATCAGGATAACAAAGTCGTTGAATTCACAAACACACACACATTGTTGTTTTTTTACTGTTACTTTCATGCGTTGATTCCGCACTATCTTCCGTGGCCTTTCTACGGATGGCTTCCTGCGTTTGTCTTCGCATGTATAGCTTGCCTTCATCTTGGAGTTCTACGGCCATCCTATTTTTTGGTTTAGCCTCTTCGTACAGGAAGATAATCCCTTCCCTGTCTTTCTTCTGCTTTCGTGCTATAGCCATCGTGCACATGATCTGCTACGAATTTACGCTAGCTTCCGTGCTAAAAATATATCACCTGTAATCATCCGTCGTCTTTCTTTATGGTAACTGAACTAGCAAAGAAATTGTTACGATTAATAAGGCACTTATGTCAAATTTTTTTTACTATTTTCGTATTGATGCCCTTGTCTTTGTTGCTGTAGTTCCCATCGTCACTGTTGCATTAGCACTATGTTTCATTACTGTCTTCTATGACAGATGTTTACTGATTTCTTGTTGCAACTATAGTGTTAGGTGCTGTGGTTTTCTTACAGACTTGGAATGCCCACTTAACTATACTAACTTACGAGTTGCTTCTTGGTGAATTGCTTTGTTGCTATTGTTATTTTATTCCTGCGTGGTTCTGTATCCTTCTTACTCCTATCTTCTTTCTAATTTCAGCTTTTTTTACTATTGACTTTTTCCTTTTATCTTCTTGATAATTCCTGCTTTTCTTTTACTATTTCCTGTTCACTTCTGTATTTTTCTTAATATCTCATTTTTACTTCTTTCTTCTTAATCCCTACTTTTTACTACTTCTTTTTTACTCCTATCTTCGTGTTAACAACAGCTTTTTGTTATTTTCTGTCTTCTTACTAATTACTGTTTCCAAGGGAGTGTTATTACTTTTCTTTTTACTGCCGTCTTCTAATTTCAGCTTACCGACTACTTAATACACTTGTTACCATCTCATTTCTTACTATTTCCTTCGCATATGACTGACACTAATGCCTTGCTACTGACTTTTTTTTAACAGTACGCCTTCGTACGACACCATCTTATTATGTCTTCTTCTCCACACTTCTTACTATTTCTTACTTTCTGTTGTCTTCCTATCAATTTAGGCTTCATGTAGTTTTGGGGCTTACTGTTGCCTTGTTACTATTTCCTTACTACCTGTCTTCCTATTTTACAATTTCTGTATTTATTGGTTTTCCTTCTCATTATTGGCTTCTTATCCATGACTTCTTACAGGTGCATTCTTACTAACGCTTCTTAATATTTCTTTCTTTCTGTAGATCTGTTAGGGGATACTCGTTATAATGTCATGCTACTGTTTGCTATCTACTGTGGAATACTCACTGATGCAATCTCACGTTGTCTTGTACTGTTCTTATAGACGTTCTTATGGTTTGTGCATGCTGCCATCTTACTTCTGCTTTCAACTCCGTTCTTCAATAACTGTTTTTCCTTACTGTTCCTTTCTGCTTACACTTCCTCTTATACTCACAGTGTTATCTTCGTACTGTGGAAGCGCTGTATAAACACAGTTAACTCGGTATCGCCATTCGTTCATGGTGAGTATACCCCCTCTCTTCATTTTGCGGTTCTGTGGCCTTAAAACCCTGAGAATACTTAGCCTCCTTAACGCCGTTAATCGCATTACGTCTCGCGCAGAAGCCGGATGATGAAATTTAATTGGCTCGCCGTCGCATCTCAGACTTGAGAACTCAACTTGGAACGTGCCACTTCAACGTCATACACTTTTGTTAAATGTCACCACCACGTGAAGGACTCTTGAATTGATGACCGTCCTAATGGCTTTGGGCACAAGAAAATTGTGAAATAAAGCTTTTTTTCCCTGCTCCCTTTTGTGGCGGTATATTTGTTGGTCGTTCCAAGCAAGGCGTTTGGGTAAAGGGGAGCGGATATTATCGGAAACCCTTCATTTACAACCCTTCACCGTTATTGATCGCATTGCTGTCGGCTTGAAAATGGAGCTCGCAATTTTTCTGCAGGCATAACGTGCAGAACAAACTGATGTTAATGGTAAATGCGCAACTGCGTAATTGATGAAAGCATGCAGGGCTGACAAACCCTAGTAAAACTTAGGTAAGTTACTACACGACGCGATACTAGCTGCGTGCTTTCATTAAGCCGATGTTAGGCGCGTTTACGCAACGACTCGTCCTTGCATTCTCGCAGCTAGATGCTAGAAATCATCTGAAATTCCAACATGGCGGCGGTTTTAGCTCTGTCGACTGGCAACGAGAACAGCCAATACTGCGAGTTCAGAAGCAACTGGGGAAATTTCATCAGGAGGAATTCTTTATCTGATTGTCACGGATTACAAGACTTAAAGCGTTTACTCAAACGACGTCGGATTTGGCTAATCCAGGTAGCGTTGTTACCATGGCAACGATATCTGCCATCACGGTTGAATTCTAGCTGCGAGAATGCAAAGGCGAGTCGTTACGTAAATAAGCCCTTAAAAGTGCCTATTTACCGAATGACAGGTTGCAGCATCTAGCGCCGTCTACCATTATTTTGTTCTGTGTTTGATTTCAACAAGCGAAGGAATGCGCAATGAGATTTCTTCTTACACAACAAACTAGCCATGTATACCTTCTTATTTAGAGAGCGTAAAGTTGGTGCGACCACGTGCACCGGGAAGTGAAGCGGTCAAGGCCAACGATGTCACTGTCACTAGATGGCGCCCATCTAGCAGTTCAAAATCTGCGTTTCAAAACGGTCGATATATTGAAAAAAAAAGCGCCCGTGATGTCGTTAGGCTTAACTTTATCGCTTGCTTCCTGCTGCACGTGGGTGCACCAACTTTACACTCAATAATTAAGGAGGCACTTGGCTTGTTTGTTGTGTAAAAATAAATTTATTTGTGTGTTCTTTCCCCTGTTGAAAGTAATGGCTAAACAGAACTAAATAGCAGCAGATTAATGGCTATAGATGCTGCAGCTTGTCATATGGTGGCAATCCTTCTTTAAGCCGATGTTCTTCTTTAAGTTCTGATTCGGAGCAAGGAACAAGATTTGAATACGTTCTGTGCGTATAGGCTACCGTGGTGGCTGCTTTGATTCCATGAAACGTGCCACACCACGAGTATAAGTTTGCCAAAATGGTCTTTGTTGTACAGTCTACGATTTTTGTTGTTTCGGTTATTATCTGCTTACATCTATGTATCTATCTAGTCTATATGAAAGGCTTGAGTGGCACTGAGCAAAATCATCAGGTGTTTGTGCATAACAATCAGTAACAAACGTTTGTGTGTGCGTTACAATGTTTGTGCCCTGTAACAATCAGGAAGAGCTTTCAAAAATGGTTTAGAAACAATCAATGTCTGCACGATCGTTGCTGGGGTTATCGCACTTAGTGTCAGACCGGACAAACAGTCAATTCAGCAACGTAACAGCAGCGTCCTCCATTGCAAAAAGACATTTACTTCCCTACGAAAACCAAACAACAGGGGTTCAAAGGGAGGGGGAGCGCCGGTGGGGGTGGGGATATTCACACCACACAATGGGGAAATTCGGGGGGTGCAGTGGAGAGGTGAAAGGGCTACCAGGGAGTAGGCGCATGGGGGGAAATCTGACCATGCACCGGGAGAATGTGGGGAGAGGGGGCCGGGGGGAGGCGGGGAGGAGACAGATTGGGGGCCTCGAAGTTATTTTCATTTCGTGCTACCCAGTGAAGTATTTCACTTAGGTACGCGGGAACTGGCTAGACCGGCGTGTGTTACGCCGGGGGTACAGCTAGTTGAAAATAAAACGAGAAACGAACAAGATTTATTCTGAGGTGCTAAATACTACGAAAAAACATCATAGAACATTATAAAATTCAAATGCTGGTTGTGAGGATGCGATCTAGTCGAGTAACGGTTTACAAATCATTGACATCAGCCACAAGACATTCCCTTGTTGAAACATTGTAATGCATGTCAGCACAATATAACAATATATAGGCCTAAAGGCCGTATCATTAAGCTTAGCGGTAGGACTTTGCTCTTGATGTTGAAGATCATGGGTTCAATTCACCACTCAAGCAGTTTAACATTTAAGTCCAAAATGCAACGTAATTAGGTTTCCATCCGTATTTATTTACGGCAGCACAGAACTTGTTTGAATTAAATGATTTAGAAGTTATCAATGTCAACCCTAAACACCAGTAAATACTAAATTAAATGATATAAAAGTACGTAATACTAAATTAAATAATTTATACGTTAACCTACATTTAACCTAAATTTATTTTTAAATTTCAGTGCTTTGACATTTCAGTTTTTGTGTGTGTTTATATGACTACGGTATGTTTGTATAGCTGATATTTATTATACTTGTTACCAGGGTGCTGATAATCCCTGAAACTCAGTGTTTTTTTTTGTTGTTTTTTTTTTATACTTCCCAGGATTTATTTATTCCAATGATGGCCTAGTGCTTCCATGAAATTTTATTTTCTCGAAAGGGCTAACAAACTTCTCCAAAGTGGATGAACATTCTAAAATTGCTTGTGTCTTGATCTGTTAAAGTAAACCTGGCAGTTTTTCGAACAAATTTCGAATTTTTTAATTATTACCATGAAACGTTCCATAGTCATTGTTTACGTAAGTAATAAATAAATAAACCAATAAATGGATATTTTATTGCACAAAAGTAATAGGTATACCAGAAGGGCTAGGATGCCACCACCAATACTGGCCCCAATTTAAAGAGTAAAAAGAACGTCTGAGCTATACATAGAATGTATAAAACACATAATTCATTAAAACATAAAACCTAAAAATAATCGAAAAAACACTTCATGAAGTCTGAAAGGTGGAACTTTTTTAGGTCCCTTTTAAATTGGGCGAGACTCGCCAATCCAACCAGCCCTGAAGGAAAACCATCCCAAGGTCTTACAACTCGGTTTAAGTAAAAAGATTTTGTGCAGTCCTTTTGAATAGGTCTAACCTCAAGCTTGAGATGGTGGCCTCTAGTAAAATTGTTTCCACGAGGGTTGGTATCATTCATGCCTTTAATAATTGAGAACGTCAATGAAAGGTCAGTACGAAACCTCCTCAACTTAAGCCTCTTTTTCGTAATTTTATCATGTTTTACCGTTAATTGTTACCAGAAATTCCTTTCCTCGTTTTGTTGATTTTTTTGATGAATTTGACATTTTTACCCCTAAGGCTCTGTTTGCCCTAGTCACATAAAAAAAAAAAAACCCTCCTTCGCACAGCCATTTATCCCTCTGAATTTTTTGACTAAGCTGGATGGATTAGTTTTTCTTTTTATGAGCTGCCAAAGAACTACCAACAGATTTGTGTGCTAATCTGGCAGCCTATAAAACAAAAACTAATCCACCGAGCTTAGTAAAAAAATTCAGAAGGCTGTTAAATGGCTTTGGTCAAATTCATCAGAAAAATCCGAAAAAAGGGAAAAGAATTTCTGGTAACGGTATTATCACTTCAGAATACTGTATTATCATTTCGAGAGATACTATAATCATTGGAGAGATTGTATGATCAGTTGAAAATAAAGTTTTACATTTGTGTCTGGTGACTTAAAACTGAAAGAAAAAATATTGCCTGTCCGGGTATCAAAACCAGGACCTCTGGATGGAAAACCAGGAGAGCCTTTGCCACTAACCTAAGAGGAATAAATAGAAGATACTTGAAAATAAGGCTGTTATTTGGTATTTGGAGTCTTAGAATTGACGGGAAAAAATACAACCGCTCTGGTGATCGAACCCAGGAAATCTGGATGGAAGACCAGAGACACAGCCAACAAACCAAGGGGAATGGAAAGCACATGCTTGAAAATAAGGCTGTTACTTGTACACTTACCATTAACGGGAAAAGTACAACGACCCTTCAGATTGAACCCAATACTTTTGGATGGAAGACCAGAGCCTTTGCCACCAACCAAAGGGCAATAGAAAGTAAATAATTGAAAATATGGCTGTTATTCGGACACTTACCATTGACGGGAATAATACAACGGCCCTTGGGAACGAACCCAGGACCACTCGATGAAAGACCAGAGCCTTAGCCAATAAACCAAGAGGAATAGATAGTCGACACTTGAAAATAAGGCTGTTATTTGGTATCAGGAGATTTAAAATTGACGGGGAAAAATAGAGCCGATCTTGGCATCTGGATGGAAGACCCAGAGACTTTGCCAATAAACTAAGGGGAACAGATAGCAGATACTGGATAATAAGGCTGTTATTTGGTATTTGGATTCTTAGAATTGATGAGGAAAAATACGGCAACTATGAGAAACGAACCCACGACCTCGGGATGGAAGACCACAGCCTTTGACACTAACCCAAGGGGAATAAGCAGTTAGCACTTTAAAATAAGGTTGTTATTTGCTATTTGGACATTCAGAATTGTTGGAAAATATACAGCGGTTCTTGGGAACGAACCCAGTACCTTCGGATGGGAGACCAGAGCCGTTGCCACTAAGCCAAGGGTTATAGACAGTTGATACTTGAATAAAAGGGTTTGTTAGGTATTTTGAGACCTACAATTGACAGGGGAAAATACAGAACTCACCACCACAGGGTGGCCATTTTGTGCCCGCCCAAACTGAGACAAAATCACTGATTGGCCAAAATTATGTCTCGTACCTTGCCATTGGTCAGTTTCGACTGTGCATAAATTTAGAGGCCATTTTCTCGCAACTTTTTACAATGTTTTAGTTTTAAAATTGGGCTTTAGTTCCGAGGGGTGGTGGGTAGTTGGGTTTTCAAAAATTGCAGTTAATACACCAGGATCTTTGAGCATGATCACGTGACCAGTCAGTGTGTGTTTGGCTCTCAGGTTGACAAGGTGTCTGCAACAATATTGTCTGGGGGTAACAATAGCCCCATTCATCCCTGAAAACTATCCCAAATCCAGTCAAATTAACATCAACATTGTGTAGGAAATCATTGGGTCCTTCTCAACTCCTGTCTCATTGAAAGATTGGTTCAAAATTGGATCCAACATTGTCTGGCACACTAAGTTCCCCTTCCTTCCTAAAAGTGCTCCAAATTCAATGAAAATTAGCCAAAAACATGGTCTATGGTGCCAATTTTCCCCAGGTATTCCCTAAATTATCTACCCGCTAACTG
This sequence comes from Lithobius niger, assembly GCA_023313725.1. NCBI lineage: Eukaryota > Metazoa > Arthropoda > Chilopoda > Lithobiomorpha > Lithobiidae > Lithobius > Lithobius niger. The sequence goes on along the minus strand of JAHWFP010158740.1, from coordinate 25,572 downwards.
CCTGCTATCAAGCCCTTTACAGGACCTTCCGTAGACCTCTTGAAATTAGGAATGTACACCTCCAAAATTTCTTGAGCTCGAAAAAAAATTAGCTGTAAGCAGACTTGAACTAGCAATCCCTTGGTTTGTAGACCAGAAACCTACCACCGAGCCATTCAGACATGTCATGAATTCTATAAGTGGTTCCTTAAGTACTGTCTTTGACAATGACATGGAAAAACAATTTGGATGAAGTCAGACTCAAGCCATCAACCATTTGAGTTGAAGCTAGTAACTCTACCACCAAGCCATTACAGCCAGACATGTTAGCCAATGTGGTAAAGCTAATAAAAAAAGGGAAAGCACTCTTTTCGCTGTAACTTTGGCAAATATTGATGGATTTCAACTTTAAAATACACTATCGGAACCGCCATTTCGTGAGCTTTCCAACCGTCTTTATTTCAAGGCGATCAGACCAAACGTTGAGGAGATATTCGCAAAAGAGTGCGAAAAAAAGAAAAAGCTCTACTCTTTTCTGCTGTAACTTTGGCAAATCTTGATGGAATCAACTTTCAATTGCACCATCTGAACCGCCGTTTCTAGAGCTTTCCAATGGCGTTTATTTCGTGGCATTCGACCCAACCATTCTCAAAATATTTACGAAAGAATGTGGGAAAATGTTAAACTAATATAACCTACATAGAAGTTAGGGAGCAAAATGATGTCACAAAAATATTACGACGTCGAGGAAACACGAAAAAAAAAACCTTCGGCACAGTACCATTTAATACTCAAATGCAAAATTTCAGCAAGCTAGGTTGAATAGTCTCTCTGTAATCTTATTCCAAATAATTCTACCACATTCACATACTAATAGCATGTGAATGTGGGGGGGGGGGGGAGATGAGGCTTAATGGCGCGTCGACAGCTTGGTCATTAGCGCCAACCTCATTCACAGTGCAGTGCAGTGCAGTGCAGTGCAGTGCATGTGAATGTGTTAGAATTCTTTGGAATAGGATTACGAAGAGACTATAAACCTAGCTTGTTGAAATTTTGCATCTGGGCATTAAATGGTACTGTATCTAAGGTTTTTGTTTATTTTTTGACTGGGCCAATCACAACCAGAAAAATAAAAAAATCACAAATTCTTTAGAAAAAGAGGAAAAGTATTTCTGGTAACGTAAAAGATAAAAGGTAGTTGGTGTCAAAGAGAATTTCAGTAATTACCATATGTCTCACTAAATGCATTTTACCATTGAATTAAAACGTATGCAGGCTTAATTCTGAGCCAAAATTTAAGCAGTCAAATGGGTTTACTTACCGCAATCAAAACAGTGAGAGACATTTAAGAATTCACTTATCAATTACTACAGAAGCTGATTTTGTCTGTTCGTATATAAGCATTTACTCTGAATGACCGTGATAAATTTAACATTGAACAAAGTTGCCTGAAAGTCTGTCTGGGAGGTGATCAGAGTGGTCTGGCAATTGACCTTTTTTAACCAATTTAAAAGGACCTCTCCCGCACTTGTTGCTGCATCCCACTGAAAAGTAGCATTGACAATATTAACGTAAGTTTGACTGAATGTAACAAAACCGTGTCATACGGGAAAGACAGCCAGCAAATTTTGGTGTGACCTTGAAATTGCTCTTCACGTAGGTACAGTAAACCCAAACTAGAATATTTTGAAACCATTTTCATTTAGCCCCATCGAACTAAAGCTAAA
>JAHWFP010158740.1:0-15615 GCA_023313725.1 Lithobius niger | reverse complement strand
GCTGGATGTACGTCAAAACAGTGACGTCAGAACAGCTCGACATCACACAACACTCTCGACACACAACGCAACAAATTTAGCCCGACGACATAACAGCGCAATGACAAAATAGCTTGGGATAAAACACCGTGTGTAGAAATTCAAGCAACTTCTACACTCCTACGACTAATTTTTATGTGCTGATGAGGGAGGCGGGAGAGAGAGGAATAATTTGTTGCTTGCGGGCACTGGTTATGTCTTACTTACTAAAGCCAAAAAATATGGCAAAAAATTGTTTTAAAGCAGGATGTTCTGGGCTGTGAGAACAAAATAAGAATTTTGACGTAAAAAGGTTGACTACATTACAGTACACGGGTGAAGAGCTACAGTTATTGACTGGTATAAAAATATCGCAAGGGGAAGCAAAAGGGGTGACTTTAAATGAAGAATGGATAAAAATATGTAAAACTAACACGCAGGATAAAATCAAACCAGACTTGCAACTGAGAATTGTGGGCAATGCCACGAACACAGTCGAGCATCAGTTCCACATTTTCAGAACGTTCAATACTGTAGTACACTGATAGCACACTATATATTCGTAATTCTTTTTTTTTGTTTTTACCTTTTTTTTTATTAACTGTACTGTTTTGTCTTCTTATCTGCAGTTTGTAATTAAACGATAATTTTTTTGGCCACATTTTTGGCCTAAATAAGTGAAACAGAACAAGTGTCTACAAGCAACAAATTATCTCCCCACCCAGCCTACCCCATCAGCACATAAAAATTGGTTTTAGTTGAGTGTGCCGCTTGTGGAGCATTAGCTTTGTACTTTGGATACCATGGAGAATTGTCGAAACGTCATCGTTCTTAAACAACTTTTTGTGCTGTTTTATCGCACGTTATTTTATCCAAGCTACTTTGTCGTTGTGCTGTTTAGTCAGGCACTGATGTGTCGTGCGCTGCATTGTCATCGTGCTGTTAGGACGTCGCTGTTTTGTTCAATGTGCGCTGTTATTTCCACGCTGTTTTGATTGGATACCATACCCCCTTCTCCAGATCGACAATATCTGAAATGAAGTCGTACAGGAAGTGGTGATGTGGGAGTCATGATATTAGAAGTGCAAGTAATGATGTAATAGTTCCCAAAATTGGAGTAATGACGTCACCAAAAACTGGAGGTGTGTCACGTGAGCAAAAAGTAGGGGTAATGATGTTAAAGTTTGCCTGAGTCATCACAGTCATTGGCCAAAAGTAGGAGTAATGACATCACTTCTGATGTAACGTCACTTCTGGTGTAGGAACACAAAATGAACACAAAAAGACACAAAAAGGTAGTCAAAAACACTCGCCCACCAAGAGGTAATAACGGGGTAATGACGTCACTTCTGGTGTAACGTCACTTCCGGCTGGGGGTAGGTGGCTCAGTATTGCATTTTACCACTACTTGAATGTAAGTTCTCAGCATGAAATGAGTGCTAAATGAAACTCTATACTTTTTCTCGGAGTTGACATAGACCAATGAAATTCTATAATGGGGGTCGTGTTAGGACTATTTTACTGCATTAAAAATTTTAATGAGAACAGCCAAACCGTTTTTGGCTGCAATATTCTAGTTGTTGTTGTTCTTGTTGGGGTTTTTGCTCTCAGATCGAACCAATCGAACCAATGAACCAATTTTACATTTTTATGGCTTAAAATGTTGGTATTAACAAGAGCCAGGGCCTTTTCAAAGTTATTTTAATGTAACTATAATCATAGGTTTTGTTGGTTTTGAGTTATTTTATGTGACTCTAATCTTCTTGTAGTTGTTCTCGTCGGCACTTTTTTGCTCTCCCCTGGAGATGGAACCAATGAGCCGCTTTTGAATATTTCTTGCTAAACTGCAGGAATTACCAAGGCTCCAGTTCTTTTGAAAAGTTGTTTTAATGTTACTACGATGATGTTAATGTCGCGTTATTTACCCTTATCGGTTGTTGCATGATTAGATATACAGAACTCGATATAAAGACAAATTCGTCAAGGGATATGACTTCCCAACATCAACTCGATGGTGCCACGCTACAGCAGTAGATACATAATGGACCACTTGCACCAAATTTAAAGCATACATTTTTATTTAAATTGTTGGCAGAGATGGCCCAACAGAGTAAAGACTCAAATCACACTACAGCCAAGGCACAATTGATAGTAATGTAAAAATCACTCCAGAACGTGTGATTATTGCAGTGTGATAATGGTTTGGGTTGCTGAAGAAATTCCCCTCTACCCCAACAAAGGAATTCCACACTCAACATACAGGCGGTTTCCTCTATCGAAATCAACTTCGACGTACCACTTTTTGCAAAGGCTCGCATGCGGCAACCAGCAAACAAAGGATGGAGTACAGATGTCTACAAATTCGCAGAAAAAAGTGAAGGGGATGCTGATACAGACCACACGTCCAATCAAGTAGAACAATGACTGACCTAGCAGGTTATAGACCTACCAAACCAGTGATGAACACCAAGAAGGATCGGAGAAGTGTAAACAAATTGACTCTAGAGCTTCCCTGAGGTAGCGGCGGACTAGCTACGTTAACAGCAGCGATAAAGCCTGAAAACATGTAGCTACAAGCCTGGCTACTGCAAGAACACTGCTCAGCTAATCAGTCAACCTCAACACCTAATGCTAACACAATCAGCACTATTTCAAGCAACAAAACTATCAGCCAAGCTAGTGCTCATTCAATTGTTGTACACGGTTACAATCCACCAAAAATAACCGTACCACGTTTTCCTGGCTATCCTGCTATATGCATACACTGTGAAAACGATGTGTACTGTACACATCAATGTGTACCTACTTTCTCAGCCTCCACACGAACTGTGTACTGAGAGTACACAATTTGTGTACTGGTAGTACACAAGCTGTGACGAGAACGTGTACTCTCGGTGCACAGACCGTGTACTGCCAGTACACAATTCTTGTGGAGGTTAAGAAGGTGCACATTCATGTTACTGTCAGTACATATTGTCTTCAGAGTGTAGGCCCACCTAAGAGTACTTACAAGCCCTGAAGAAACACGTGAAATAATTTAATCTAGACACGCTAGTGTGTCGCGCCAAGTTAGGCAACAAACATCAAACAAACATCACAACCATTCAATTGTCGAGGTTGTAAACCATTGTAGCGCGACGCCATTGCATCAGTGTCTTACATCTTGAAGCACAGGTACTTGGGGAAAAATAATAATGCGGTAGAAAAGCTTAAATAGTGTTGAAATCGAGAGCAATGACCCACCTGATAAAAATTAACTCGTGTTTGAATGCCAGCTATGCTGCTTTCAATGCAAAATCTGCCCCTCAATAACGTTGAAAATGTGTTACTACCTAGCTAGCTAGCTAACTAGTCCGCTCATCCCCATGTTAAATCCCATAGGGCGATTATTCATCGATTCCGAGATAATAACGGGAAGGCTTCCAGCTATGAAATTGGACGAATGGGTGCAGTACAATACAACCTGCGTACCTTTTATGGTTTGGAGCCTGGGGGCGTACCAGGGATGGCGTGGGAGGGCGCGTAAGTACGAAAATATTGTTATAACCATTGTTAGTATTGTCGGCATCGTCTCTCATTGGACGGCCAAAGTTCCGACAATGGAACGTGTATACTGACGTACGTACCTAAGCACACACTAGTGTATCACGAGAAATCTAAATAACGTTGCAAAGAAATTCACGTCCAATTCACGAAAAATAAACCAAGTGTAAAAATAAAGCAAAATAAACCAAGCCAACAACTGGTAAGGAGGCCACCAAGTTGAGAGTGGTTCGGCCCTTTAAAGGAGTGATATCAACACACCAAAACTAACTAAATACAACAAATTACAACAAAATTAAAACCAAGCCAAAAGCCAATAAAGAGGTAACTAAGTTCAGAATGGTTCGGCCTATAGGCAAAAGGTAGTAGCAAATTGTTGAAAACCAATTTCTTGTTGACGTGCACTTTATTACTCATCTGCACGGTAGTGGAGTTGAGTCAATACACAATTAAAAAAAAAAGGAGTGATATCATATCAAAAACCAAAACTGGTAAAAGGGGCCGCCACGTTCCGAATGGTTCGGCCCTTCAAAGGAGTGATATCAACACACCAAAACATTCGCCAACTTAATCTCACCGAATAATACTTTGGACGTTAAATGAAAACTTGAACAATGCTACCTAGAGTAGCAATGTTCTAGTTTTCATTTAACCTTCGAATTATTAAGCGGTGCGATTAACTTGGCGAATGTTTTGGTGTGTTTATATCACTCCTTTCAAGGGCCGAACCATTCGGAACTTGGTGGCCCCTTTTACCAGTTTTGGTTTTTGATATGATATACCTCACGGTTACATTTTACACACTTCTGCCACTGTCACTCACAGGTCAAGTTGAATGATGATGGAAATTTATGGGGCCAATCACAGATAAGCAGAAATTCATAAAGGCCTTCAAGAATGAGTTCGCAGGAGCCGGGTACAATGAAGAGCTCTCTGAAGAACTTCAACAGAGGGCTCAGCAATACTAATCCATTGGGTAACCGATATTATACCACGGCTGTGATGTCACGCTAACTCAACGCCATGCTAAATTTCCGTTGGTTAAATCCCGTTAACCAACACCGGAAGTGTGCGTCATCGCAAAAAGTGTGGGTTATCAAGTTACCTCACACTTTTGCCGATAACCAACACTTTTACCAATAACCCACACTTTTGACACTTCCGGATCACGCGACCGGGAACACACACCAACGACCAAATTACATCGTGAAAAGAAAAACGTAACACAATAAAAACGCACAAAACTTAATTACTTAAAAGGAATGAAATCCCATCCCTGCAAACTCTTATACGTCTGGCCAATATCTAAGCCATTCACGCTGCGTTAACTCCCCCCTCCCCCTTCCTCCGCAAACTAAAATGCAATGACCTTCATTCATATCGCTACCCTATTACCTAGTTTTTAAACAATTCTCAAATTACAAACGCTCAAAATGAATTACATACCTTCCCAGAATGTCATTCTATCCCTGCAGCCTTTTATCGAAGTTCTATCACTCCGAAAAGCTTCGAAAACACAAGCGACCTGGCTAGCGTGAAATACGGCGAAACGACGCTGCCCATTCCCCCACAAACGGACGCAAACGACGACTCGTCTTCCAACCACTCCACCCTCAGTAAACTAAAATGGAATGACCTTTCACAAAACACAAACACGTTTTAATTAAATACGAGTTAGCTTGACGTCCCAACCTTGATATAAATATGTTATTTATTAAAGAACTATTGGTTATCGATTTTTAAACCAGGGCTGCGAAGATTTGGCCGCTCGACATGCAAATCGTCTCGGGGCCAAATCTTCGCAGCCCTGGTTTAAAAATCGATAACCAATAGTTTTTAACCAATAACTATTACTTCTTGCAGCATACCCTATACATTGTGATGGCAACTACAGGCTGTAAGCTTTGTAAGAAGTATTCAGGCATTGGATATTATTGAATACCGTTATATTTATTATCGATTTACAGTAAATTCGAGTTCAACAATACTTTTGGGGCTTTCATGCAATGCAGGAAATTTCGTTTCATTCCGATATTTCATTTGGCTCAACCAAATTAAAGAAGTGCACCAACCAACATTTTGCAATTTGATGCACGTTACATGGGCTATGCGTTGGTCTACCAATAATAATTGTGTAGGAAGGCCAACAGCTTGGTATTACAGATAGTTACTAGTGAGGTCGTTCAAATTTCATTAAAGGTTATAGATTAACTGCAGGTTATACGGTACCAGAGTTTAGTTACACAGCCAGCTTATTTTTTAATGGTGCATGCTATATGCATGAAGTTATGGGTAAAACTGCAAAATTACATTCACCTCATGAGGGATTTTAGAAAAGTTCTGATTTTCATGTGATCATGGTTCTGATAACTCTCGCACATATAATATATAAACCAACGGCTGTTTAAAGCCGATAGTATGTACATCTAAGACGGGTTATCTGAAAGTTCGAGTATATGCCACTCATAGAATTTGTATTTTAAACATTGGTTCGATTTAGATGGCCGAGAACACCACGTGATACAATCAAACGATAAATTGTATATAATCAGAGTTCTTAACTCTTTGTTTTGGACGCTCTCTTGCATATACCTACAAAAAAGTTAGTTTGAAGAGGAATTCGATAGGTTTAATTGACAACTTCGTGTACGGCCAGTAGAGCTGGAAGTTTTGTAGCTTTAGGTCACAAACTTAACATCGAACAAAAGGTGATTGAAAAACCATTAGGGCTTGCAGTAACGACCAAAGACTTGTAGACGAGTAAGGAACTGTCCTTGTAGTCTTTCTTTGTGTAGCAAACAACAAGATACCCTAGAGAAGGCGAAGAGGTTGCTATTCATTGTAACATAATGATGGCTTTTTCATTGAATTGTGCGGCCCAAGTAGTAGCAAGCCTATCTTCTTTCCTTTTTGGTAAGTTTCCTTCCATGCTTTTGTACAAAGCCAAAAAAAAATAAAAAAAAACCGGGAGAAGTTTTTCCTTTCCTTTTTCTACCTTTCTTGTTTAGAAACGACCTTAGTTTGTTCCCAAGCGAGCGTGCCTTTCCTGAATTCTCGCAGTGCCTTGGGAACAAAGATGGCGACGAAAACGAGCGTTACCTTACTTGGCACTGCCCACAACCAGAAACCTTTCAAAAGCTAAACACACACCAAAACTCAAAACGAAACTTTTCAAACAAATTATTTTCCAGTCTTAGTTGATGATGAGTGATCGGACGGCCAAAGCAAAGCGGTTGTTTTCACAACTTTGTATCTTTAAAAATATGTTTCAAGGTAACGCTGCTCCCCAATTGGGACTAAAATAAGTCCCCTTCACCAACGACTAGGTCTATTTCTGACATTCCACCTGAGGAAGTGACTGTACTTTCTCCTCCTTGTGACGATATCGACCTGTATTTGGGTGCGTCATTTGGGTGCGCCACTACTTGGCGGTCCCTATAAGACCAAACCAGGTAGCCTAAATTGCGCCTGTATTTCATCAGACAATGGCGACACACAAATATTTGAGTTATTCGGCCCACCCCCTTTCTGGATGTCGCCCCCTCGTGTGTCCCAGACTGGTGCAGTAACGACGGGGGCCCCACCCATAAAGGAATAAAGGAGGTACCTAGCTAAGATATGGGTCTTTCGCGATAAGTGGCAGATAAGAACGCTTGAGCTAATTACCAATTATTTTAAAGTTATGCGTACGTGTGCCGCGGTATGGATGTATGTCGTCATCCATCCGTTAAAGGTGTTGTGCTCAAACCCCGGTAGCTCCCTAGACTAGCGCGGGGGGTGGGGGGGGGGGTTTAGCCCGTGCCCAGCCATACTTCTGTACATCAAATATAACTGGACTCGACCTGCGTTACTTATTGGGTTTCTTAAAACCGCAATTATGAATGAAACTAGCCATATCTTTTGCCTTGCTCACACCATTGGTGTCGATCCAGGCTGCATGTAATTTCTTTGAAATTATTGCAATTGTTGCTCACAGTTCATCCATCACATTTCTCAGCACGCCTGTATTTCATCTACATCATTCAAAACATACGATTTGTTTGTTTGCACGTTCGTTCGTCTGCTCCTCCAGAAGTAAACCACTCCGAAGTTGAGAATAAATGAAGGATTGCGAAAGGAGCGAGAAAATCATTGGAAAGGTTTAGTTTACGTGGGAACTTTCTCACTTTGCTCGCTCAATCCACGCATTTCCGTGTTTCAAAAACGGAATGTTTGACAACCTTTTAAAACCTACAGGTCTTCTTTTTTCCGTACATCAGTCACTTGAAGCAAAACCAATTTAAAGTTTTATGTGCATTATAGTGCAAAATACGTCGTCGTTTATAAGTGTTTTTTTGGTAAGCAAGTTTATTACTACATTGGTACTTTGAACTGCAATCTCAAAGTTTATAACAACTGTCAATATGGCTGGCCCGAAAACAAAGTGAACTTTGATTTCACATTGATTTTGAGATCCTTATATTATGATATGTCGTATTTCTACTACCTGCTGAAAAACATGACGTCATAGTTTTCTCGGGCAGTTTTCTTTGGAAGGTCAGAGTTAGTTCAGGCATCATAAACTTTGCATGAACAAACTGTGATGTCATGAACAAACGTCATGAGGGTCAAAAAAACTTTAACGTTATTTTTGCATTTTTTTTCGTGTATTTGAGGGTCGTAAAATCAAGTTACAGCGACAAAAATAGGTCTTTCGTTTAGTTCAACTCCCATCTTTGTAGGTGCCTTGGTTCAAGAGGAGTAGAGGTATATGCTCGCACGCGCGCACATCATACGTTTCTAATGATTTAGATATATAATGTAAAAACGATTGTGAACAATTTTAAGTATTCTTCTGTCAAAGTGGAAGTTTGTTAAAATTGTTCTTAGGTTTGTGCTCTGCTCCAAGCCATAACCCATTTTTCACATTTCTTCGCCATCGATGGACATCGTTATTGTTGATATAACGTTTTAGAAACTTCTTAATTATTTTGTCACGTGACTGTGTTTCCAATTCGCCTGTGCAAGCAAGAATAAAAGAAAAAATAGCGATGAAAACCGGGTGCAAAGCAAGTATTCACCTTTTGATCAATACAGATTATAGCTTTACAGCTGATACAAGTTCAGACTGCAATTATCAAAAACTGTACTAATGCCATCGATTTCACAGTGAAAGGTAAGAGCAGAATTAAAAAAAAAAACAAGTGATAACATCAAACCAACAGAAAATAATCTGTTCTCGTTGTTGACTTCTTAATTGGTCGATTTACTGTGAAACGATCTTCAACAAACCCTATGATGTCTTTTGGGCTTCAAACTCTCCTCTAGTACATTTGTTCCCCGTGAAACTTGGTGAAACTTGGTGCAACGAATCTAGGGATTACTTTAATAGGGAATTCTGTAAATATCAGGGAGTGTTCAGTAGGGTGGAATGAAAATGGGCTAAAAAAATATTTGGGGAATTTTGCACTTTAATAGTTGTGTATTGAGCCCCTAATAAATTGTGTAAAATTTGATTTTGATCAAATAATGCTTTGATCTGCCCCAAGGACCTTGAAATTTACAATTTTCTGCCATAAACTTGGTTTTAATGCACATTTTTGAAAATGTATTTCTTTTTACAATTTTTTAATTTAATAGTGTGGAAAAGTTGTGTATTGGGCCACTAATAAACTGTGCAAAATTAGGTTTCGATAAAATGATAACTTGATCTGCCCCAAAGAACATGAAGTGTACCATTTTCTGCCGTAAACACTGTTTTAGTGTTTAAATACAAATTTAGGAAAATTGTTTCTTTTTAAAATATTTCAATTTAATAGAGCGGAAAGGTTGTGTATTGGGTCCCTAATAAACTGTGAAAAATTTGGTTTTGATCTAATAATACCTCGATCTGCCCCAAGGACCTTGAAATTTACCTTTCTTCCATAAACGTAACGCAAAAAAATTTACACAAATATGCTAACCTTTTATTTCTGAATTTTGATAGCATAGAAGTTATACATTAACATGTTGGGATTGTTGAATCGCACACTTAATAGAAATAACTCTATTTGAGCTACAAAAATTTATCGAGATACCAGAATGCGGTTGAGTAATCCTGAAATTGTCCTTTTGATTTATTCAAACATTTACTTTGTTATGGTGTTTTCACTTTATTCGATAATCGCTTTTTGTATTGAAACTTGGTATTATATTTCGTGATTCTAGTCTTGCTCGTATGAAGCCATCTCTTCCAGATATTCCACATACTGAAGCAGATGCTCCTGGTACAATACAGCGTTCGACCGCTTGGGTAAGGCATGGAAATTATGTAAACCATTCATTTATAGCCGACAGATAGCCCACCCTCACCATTAGCTGAAGATGTCTGTCAGAGATTCCAAATGTCATAGGTGGTTCTGTAACCCCAAAGTAACTATTCTGTAACCACTGAATAAGATCTACATAATCGGTTGCATCAACATTTTGGTGGTGGTGTTTGGAAGGGGCGAACTTGACTCGATCCTGTGTTTGTTCTTGCTTTCATGATTCATCACAGTTCAAGGGACATGATGTGCTGTCGTTCATCGGTTATTATGCAAACGAAGATATTTTCCGGATCACCGGATCAACTACACGCTTTAGTTACTCACTAAAGTAACGAGAGGATTTTATTGATTTCAATAAGTGCTTTGCATCATGTTTGCCTCTCTGCCACTTACTTCTTCATTTAGCTGGACCGACCACAGGTCCTACTGGTTGAAAGGGAACTATTGGATTGCAGATTGTGAAAAGCTATCAATTGTTTGTTTCAGAAAACTAAAGGTAATTTTCCATGCAATGAAGCAAAGACCTAAGTAATGATCAACAACATCTATTGGAATTGTGCCAAACTGTCGCAAGTTGTAATTATCTTTTAGGTTTGCAACAGAATGTTCATGGTTAACGTTTGCATGCATGCTGGGTGACAGCAGTTAATCCTATCCTACGTTTATATGTGGTAACTAAAGAATCCACAGACAATCTTCGCATATTGGTTGATTTATTGTTAAAGTCTATTCGCCAACATGGTTTGAGATCAAGGCTTAACCCCTCATGAAAACATGGTGCAAAGCACTTGTTGAAATCAATAAAATCCTCTCGTTACCTAAGTGAAGAACTGAAGAGTGTAGTTGATCCAGTGACACAAAGAAGTGTCTTCTTCTGTCAACTGGAAAAAGTCCTCATTTTCATGATAACTGATGAACAAGAGCACATCTTGGACTACGTCGAATCATGAAAGCAAGAACAAACACAGGATCGAGGCAAGTTCAATGCTTCCAAATACCACCACTATATTTTGACGTAACCGATTATGTAGATCTTACATATTCCATGGCAAACTTGCGAAATTACAGAACCACCTGTGATAATTGGAATATTTGACAGAGATGGAGATCTTCAGCTAATGGTAGAGTGGGCAATCACCTATAAATGAAGAGTTTACATAATTTCCATGCCACACCCAAGCGATCGAAGACTGTCTCAAAGTCATCACAGACGCATCTGCTTCAGTATGTGGAATGCCTGGAAGAAAGGGCTTCATACAAGCACGACTAGAATCACGAAGTATAATATCAAGTTTCAATACAAAACGCGATTCGCAAATGAAGAGAAAACACCGGAACAAATTAAATGTTTGGATAAATCAAAAGGACAATTTCAGGATTACTTAACGGCATTCTGGTACCTCGATAAATTATTGTAGCTGAAATAAATATATTTCTATTAAATGTGCTATCCAACAATCCCAACATGTTAATGTGTGACTTCTATGCTATCAAAATTCAGAAATAAAAGTTTTTAGCATTATTGTGTAAATTTATTAGCAATACGTTTATGGAAAAAAGGTAAATTTCAAGGTCCTTGGGGAAAATTAAGGTATTATTTGGTCAAAACCAAATTTTACACAGTTCAATAGGGACCCAATACACAACATTTCTGCACTATTAAATTAGAAAATTTAAAAAGAAACAATTTTCCTAAATTTGCATTTGAACACTAAAACAGTGCTTACGGCAGAAAATGATAAATTTCATGTTCTTTGGGGCAGATCAAGGTATCATTTTATCAAAACCTAATTTTGCACAGTTTATTAGTGGCCCAATACACAACTTTTCCGCACTATTAAATTAAAGTATTTTAAAAATAAATAATTTTCAAAAATGTGCATTAAAACCATGTTTACAGCAGAAACTTGTAAATTTCAAGGTCCTTGGGGCAGATCAAGACATTATTCGATCAAAACCAAACTTTACACAGTTTATTAGGAACCCAATACACAACTTTTCCGCACCATTAAATTACAGAATTCAAAATTTTTTTTTTCATTCCACCCTAGTGTTCAGGGAGTGTTACGTCCCTGAATGAAAGTTTCCAGTTTTGTTCCGACAGGGACCAAATTTAGGAAAACGAGCTAGGGAGTGTAAAAATCATATTTATTCACTTTTTTGTTCAAACTTTTTTTTGATGGAGCCACACATTACGTAAAGCAGGATATATAATCGTACGTTTTGTAGGTGGGGGCGTAAAGACGGGCATAAAATTTACCTCCTCCAGAAAAAAATTTATTTAAGCTATACTGACCAAAAGGAGGCAATGATATTAATGAATTTCGAAACAAGAATTTCATTAATTCGAGAAAGTCAGCTGCTGCAGCAATACATTTATCAAGCGTCAGGGAAATAATGGCCTGATTGTACTTTTTAATTGGGGGGGGGAAGAGGCGGAAGGGGGGAACAAGCCACGATGCGGTTAGCAAATAAAAGAAAAGGAAAAAATCTCAACGTTTGTTTGTTTTAATGTCGCTATCATCATGAAACTACTCTTTTATGTACCAAATCTTCGGTCGAATATTTCACCCACAAAGGGGTAAAAATGCTTAACGCGGGAATTAATAAGAGTTTTTGGGCGTGTTAATAATATTTCGTCTGTAGTTGGGTGATGCTAAGTAGATTGAAAGCGATCGTTTAGTTTCTGTATGACTATATATCGATATTGCTGCGAAACACGGCAGCTTTTAAAGGAGGAGAGTCAGTGTTTTTTGTTGTTTGGGCCAGTTCGAGGTAAGCAAAAACTGTGAGCGGAAGGGGATCTGTGTGTATCTTTTCAATTATTTACGAATTCGGTTTATTTTCCCATTACTTTGAGTTGTAGTAATATGGAAAATCGTCGTGTTCTCAATAACACAAGGCTAACAAAAACATCAAACGGTGTCATGTGCATCATTAATAACGTATACGATGCGCATGTGTGCGTGTACCTGTACTCCCATTGAACTAAGGCACCTACAAAGATGTGAGTAGCGCCAAATGACAAACTGACAGTTTTCTCCGACAAATTACCGGATGCTAGTTTTTTCTGTGTTATACGAAGGCGTGATTGGCGGGCTGCCATTGATTAATAGCCGTTCGAAAATTATGAAGGTGTATTCTGGTTAGTAATTTTTGTTGCCGATTCCAATCGACTCCAATAGGATGATATTATATCTGCCGATACCGATGTCAGTTAACCCTTAACGGCAGAACCAACTCTTTTTTTTTTTTTTTGTATAAATGGACGTAAAAAGGATGAAAGCACCAAAGTAGTATGTTGACACGATGAAACATCCAGAGAGGTGCACAAGGAAAGTAACCACATTGCGACGTTTCGGGGCTCACTAAGTCTCGTTATCAAGCATAAAAAAAAAGTTCCAATCCTATATCAACAACAAAACACACTTAAACGGGTTCCCAAAAATATTCTGAAATATGTTCCCTGTGGTTTTCCAGGTTTTCCACAGTAGTTTTTTTTTTCCATAAATTTTACCAGTTTCATTGTTTTTCAGAACTCACTTAGTGCGAAAGAGTAGCACAGAAGTATGAAAAGAATTTTTATTTTACCGCAATGTCTTAACAAAATCGGTTTTTATATAGTATGACAAGGCCTAAAAGTGTGGCTTTATGTTTTCCCTGAGTTTTCACCTTGGTGGGAACTCTGTTAAATAAGTCGGCTCGCGTGAATAAAATTAGGGAACAGCTTTCAAATTAAATTCAAAATAAATATAAATACGGACTTAAGTCAAAAAACCAAGGCATTTAGTAGGAAGATTAACGACCTCTTGCCTGTATACATATGTTGACTTGGGTCCTTTTTTAACTAATTTGCTGGTGATCTAAATGATGTTACCTAATTTTTCTCATACCAGCAGTGTATTTTGAATGTGGTTATCGTACGGTCCCTACCTTTCACAATCCTAAAAACGCGCAGCAATATATCCCATATCACCAAGTGCAACGATATTCATATCGCCACACTTTAGTGTGGTGATATCACAATTTAGTTTTTCATTTTAATAGTTGCAGACCGTACGATAAATTAGTTATAGAACCCGTGGTAAACTGTATGGGATTTATGAGCCGATGGGCGATATCCCTCACGTGGCCAATCCGCTCAACGTCGCGATGACGTCTCTGCCTTTGGCCTCGGACGTCATCTTGACGTAGTTCTCGCGGATTGGCCATGTTCGGGATATCGCCCATCGGGTGATAAATCCCATACAGTTCGACAGGGGAACTATAACTATTACTTAAAGAAAGAAATGTACCAGTTATAGTATCGTAAAAAGGAAGCCACAGTCCACAAACAAGAACATTGGTTTTATTTCGGTGTATTCGCAACACCTTCATCAGACTCAAGTTAAAACAGTTAAAAACACTAGTGCGGCGTAACCTTGTCTCACACACACAGTTTCCACGACATCAGCTTCAATGAACAACCAGTTTTTTGTTGCAATCCTGATATCATAACACAATACAACACCTTGCGTGGTTTATTACCAATAATCGTAGTTATTATGTTGTATTAACCAGTACAATAACTTACAGTATGGATTAAGCAGTTCACTGTAATCGTGAACACATCGTCTACTGATTAACCCATACTGTAAGTTATTGTACTGGTTAATACAACATAATAACTACGATTATTGGTAATAAACCACGCAAGGTGTTGTATTGTGTTATGAAATCAGGATTGCAACAAAAAACTGGTTGTTCATTGAAGCTGATGTCGTGGAAACTGTGTGTGTGAGACAAGGTTACGCCGCACTAGTATTTTTAACTGTTTTAACTTGGGTCTGATGAAGGTGTTGCGAATACACCGAAATATGACCAATGTTCTTGTTTGTGCGACTGTGGCTTTCTTTTTACAATATTAAATGTGTTTTTTTTTTGTTGACATAAAAAATTAAAATTGGTTCGTTTTTGTTTGATAACGGGACAGAGTAAGTTTCTGAAACGTCTCAATTTTGTTGCTTTGCTTGTGCACCTATCTGACTCTCCTATTGGAAGAGAAAAGATAGAACACTCCAATTTCCTGGTTGGCAAAACATTATTTCACTTACCCTGTAAATCCTTAGAGAAATTATTTCTTTACTATACTAAAATGACATAAGTATCATAGAATAAAAACTAAAAAAAATCTCTTACCGTGTTGTCAAAGTGGTTTTCATGGTAACTTCCGTCTCAGCCGTTTTCTAGCGGGAATCTCGAGTCAATCTGGGAATCATTCCCGTAGCAAGGCCAGCTGGAGCAGTAGTCAAAAACGCGATGTTCGATGCGATGTGCGACAAGATAAGGCTAAGCTGTTGACTTGGGGAACTCGCTGGATACAACATCAAACTCGACACAGTTTCACCTCTTAATGACACCAAATAATCCGCAAGCAGGTTGGTAAAGTTGACGAGAGGTGGCTCTGTCGTTTGACGGCGTCGTCTCTGATGGTCGCTCTCTGCGCCATTTTCTTTTTTAGACCCGTCACTGTGCGAGACTGTGTGTAATGGTTGTGTGATCAACTGTCGTCATTATCGTGTTACGCACCTGTGTTGATCGACGCAGGTTCAAGCGAGGTCTTCCGTTTAATTCCGGATGGCTTTAGGGAAAGGCACCATTTCGATCACGATGTAGACTTCCGATGTAGTCTAACTTCGCAAAACTTCCGGGTATGACTACTCCCAGTTACGTCTTGGATCTAAGGAAGAGAAGAAACAGGAAGTTAGTACAGCACTGAATCAACGTA
>JAHWFP010158739.1:0-33599 GCA_023313725.1 Lithobius niger | reverse complement strand
ATGATTTGTATATGAAGTTTTCAACCCTCCTCAAAATGGCAAGTGGCGACAACGTCCGACGTGTCTCTTATATGCTGAAATAGACGTGCTAGTTAAACAAAACATTTTGTGGCTTGGCACTTAACGATTATAAGTAGGATGAACGATTCCAGTTTTTCGCCAGAAACGTTACAGCGCTTCAAAAACCCTTAAAAAGGAGTTGTCATTCTTGGATCCGTCAGGTTAATTGTAGTTTTTAATTTATATTTGTTAGTCTGTCGATCACAGAAATCGACTCGGTAGCTTAGAGAAAGCTGCCCGTTTAAATTATAGCCTATCCATGGAAATATCGAACGTGGAGAGGTGAGCAGCCTTACGTAATTAATTTTTAAAAAAAGTGTTGCAAAATTGGAACTCCACTCGAAACTAGAATCGTTGGCTAGATACGCGACTCTCCTCGAAATTATTGGGCTCGCTAATATTTATGTACATTTGCAATATCCCTGGACATTTAGCTTACTACACAGTTAATGGAAAGTTTTGGGAGTTAGTAGAGTTCCTATACTAGCCAAGTGAAGAATACTATCTCTCAGACGCCCGTCGCCCCGGCGCCGCCGGGGCGCCCCCCCCCGCCGCGCCCCCCCAAACATTCTTAAGAAACCTACGAAATTTCCATTTCTTCATTTAAAAAGACATATACCTTCTCGCTATATTCGAGCATTTTGCGCGCAAAATAGCATTTGCAACATTTCATAGGTAGCGAATGGCACAAAACCGTTTCTCATGATTCTCAAAAATGAATGCCTTTGCAGCATTTACACGCGTCTGAAATGTGTGTGTTGCAAAATCCAGCCATACAGGAAAACCAATAGGGAGGAATGTACCTTTAAATTGCGGTAAAAATACTACACGCGATGGGTTGGCAGTTATTGTAGCGTACTTCCGACTTTCCGTTTAATGTAGCCTTGGATTGAACCGAACTTTTCAAAACAAAGACTGCAAATCACACACGTTGTAAAATAAAGCCAAGCCTTTGACTCCAGGCCATACTGTATCATAGTTGGGCATCAGCACTCATTAACGTTGATAGGTAACGTTTACATCCATGGGAAAAACAAAAACCTGAACCTTTTTACCTCTTTGTTTATTTACGTGGAGGAAATGGCTTTACACTGTTGATTTAGGGAACTGCTGACGCATAACCGCGTTCCTGTCACAACCAATTGATGTGCTGAATTGCATTTTGGTGTATTGTGGGTCAAATGGACTCGGACGAGTTAACGTGGCTTTCGTTTTGGTGGGAAAAGAGGCCACTTGTTACGCTTTTGCGATGCCTGTTCAACCATTACCTCTTGTATGAACAAGTAAAATTGCTTGCCGGCCATATTGATCGACAACTTTACTTTCGTGTATATTTTTGCAAGGCGTTTCGTTGACCCAATATGCCAGCTTAAATTTCCCCTGTCACGCAAGGAAATCAAGGATATGTGCGATAATGTTTGTTGCATTTATATTGGGTGGTGGCCAGGGTTACGATAAGTGGTGATCGAAAGGTAGCAATTTGTGTAAATTGGTTTCATCGTGGTGGTTGCAAATGTAAACAGCAACGAAAAGTCCTACACTAATAATAGCTAACATTCTGTGAGGCTGTATTGTGGATAGGGATACACAAAAATAAAAGTTTTTTGTATTCGGCTGAGTAATGATATTCGGTGTTCGGCCGGCCGAATACTTATTTAACCAAACAATGTATTCGGCCAAAGGAAGCTGAACAAATTAAAAAGTATTAGAGAAATCATTAATGTACAGTATTGGACATCGAATTTTGAACACTTCAAGTTCAAATATTACACTGATGGATACTTCTCAAATTAAAAATGCATACACAAAATACAAACATATACATGCACACGAACTAAAACGTACATCTACAAACACAAAACAAATCCCGTTAACAATAACACTACTACAAAATAAAAAAATAAACAACTTAAAATGCACACACAATTTCATTCGCACGAAATACAACTAACACAGAAACAACAACATCCCTTAACAAGAAATAGTCTGCATGTTTCACGAACGCACACACAAAATACTTGATGTAGCAACGAAACAAAATTAAAATAAAAAAACCACACACATTTCAAACGCAAATTGCATTCACTTTCTGACATTACCAGTCAGTAAAATGAATAATTGTTCCCTGGAATTGGAGTTCAAATTATAGTTCGTTCAAGTTAGTGTTTCTTGACAGCTGTACGTTCCAAGGGGATACGAGCTCTAATGATTTTTTTCCTAAATGGGTTAGGTTAATTTTATACTATGGGATATTTCAACTGTGTTCAAATTGTGTTACACATTTTTAGTAATAGTGACAAACACTAAAAATTACATCAAGTCAGTGACCTTGATCCACTCTTCTAACTTATACTTTGTCCACCCTGGAAAAGGCAGAATTTAGAAGAGGGAGTGACATAGGTCACTGACTTAATGTTCATAATTTTTAGTGCTTGTCATTATTACTAAAAATTTGTTTTACGTAGCCGCTAGTATTGTGTAAGCAATTGTCATCTATATCGTTAGAGACGTACGATGTGTGTGCCTGCGTCACCTCACCTCCTCTGGATCGCAATTACAAAGATGAGTGTAGAATGGTTACGGTTAGAAGTGACTGAGGCCATACAGATAGTTTAGGCCCCAATTTACTCCTTTCTTCGCTGCTTCCTTTTGCACACGGTATTACGAACCAGACTTGGTGGATTTCTGATGCCGTTTTTGGACTCCCTTCACACGGCTTTTTGGTTATCGAGTTTACGTCGTTTGTACGATTCTCGCTTGGTCGTCTAGCTGAGGTCCATTCCGCACACTATGGCATGAGCTGAGCTTTTCATCAAGAGGGCACTTTTATCCCACTTTTTATAGTACGTGGAAACCATGTCGCCATTTATCGGCCCGCTCTGTTGACCTCGGAAAGGGGTAGTCTCGCACCCTACCGAGTTCAGTAGTGGGACTATGCCAGTTTGCAGTGCAACACCCAGTCTGCAAAGGTCGTGAGTTCAGTTTCTCGCTCAGTCAGTCGGACATTTAAGTAAGAACGGCAACGGAAATAGAAATGCATTTGTATTTATTTATCACTTACTGAGCTCTTTGTCTTTCCGTCCCGTATGTACAACATACCGTGGTATTTAGGAATTTCTGACGATACAGGTATCGTTGCAGATTGATAACGACGGTAGTTGCACAATCTCTGTCCAAAATGCAGGCAACTTTAATAATAAGTAGCTCACAAACAATAGGGTGTCCATGAAAGGGCCGGAGCCTGAAAGTTAAAAGAAAAAACCGGTGTTTAAAAGGTTTTACCTTGTTGAAATTACGTCTGAAAATCGGGAAAGTAGCGGAACATGCACACACAGAGGCTAGGCTATTCCAATGAGGCAAAATCCAGTTTGCAAAGAAGAACCTGCGGCAATTTGGTCTAGCTTGAGCAGCCACGAGTTTAAAGTAGTTCCCCCTTAGTACAACGGTTTTTTTCTCACCATGGAAAAAATCAGGTGTATTAAAAACGTTTTTATTCTAATGGGGAAGGTCAGAACTAAATCGGATCTTAAAACTCGTCAATTCTAGTCCAAATTTGCCGCCCTTAGTCTAGCACTAAAAGGGTTTTCAAAACCCTGTACGTACGTTTTAGTGAAAATGCGTTGAACTCCTTCAATGTTTTGTATGTCTCCAACAAGATGTGGGGACCACAACTGACTCCATAATGGTTTGAACATACACCTTAAAATGCCCAGATCAATGTGGAAACTTCTCCAGAGGTAAATCAAGGAAGGATCGTGGCCAAACGTTGATTTGCAGCCCAGCCTAACGTAGGCATAACATCCCCCTTTCCATATGCTGTTTGTTTTGATTTTAAAAGATGACTATTGTTTAGTAAGAATTGTCTTGCCAACGAGTTAGCATTTTATCTTTTTGTCCTTTTCTTTTATTGCTTTCTCCGCATTGATGTCATTGTAAAATACCAATTATGTATAAGTGGACTTGCAGCTTGTTATTTCCTTGTCAATCAAATGAGCCTAGTTAACTTTTCGCGCCCTTGCGTCATTCTTAAGACGTAAGCTTTTGTTTTATAGTTACGATCGTTTAGGCAATTGGTATTGAGGTTTTATTGAGACTGACGGGTAGTTCATTATTATTATTCCTTTAGGCTACGGTTGAAGGGGTTTTTTTTTCACGTATTTTTTTTTTAACAAAAGAAAAAAATTTGATAATAAAAGAAAGGAAGAGTGCTGGTCTTTGTTTCTGAAATGAAAGTGCAGGTCGATAACCTTGTTTTGCCTGCAGGCTGCTTTGTGGCCTTGTAGTCCCCGGTCACGTATTTCTATAACGACACGTGTCTGAGAATAATATCGAATGACTGTTATTTATGGCCTACAAATAAATACGTAAACAAATTCGTAAATTACATGCTGATATATTATTTTACGTTTTTGTTTTGGTAATTTTGTGTTGGCGTTTTCATAACTATCAAACAGGGTGACCGGGGGAGGGAGGGGGGGGTGGAGTGGTTACCCTTTTCGCGGAAAAAATTAGCCGAAAATTAAGCTCTGCTCGCAGAAAAAAATACTTGAAAATTTTTAAATTGCAAGTCCTTCTTCCTATTAAAGGAATTTGTGATTAGTTGCCGTTTCTCTGATGTTATACGGTATAGGCGCATTGGACACATTTAAGGAAATCCTACGTTGCCAATTTTTTAGCAAGAGCCTTAATTTTCGGTGAAATGGGATTCGGCGAAACGGGTATACACTGTAACCGGAAGTAAATCCCTTCGCCCAAGACGGAAAGGGGGTAATGGGAAAAATTCTGAGATAAGTCTCTTAAAAAATAAATTAATAAAACAAACCGTTGCTGGATCACAGCAGTCTTGTTATATCCACTTAGCGCAAATATTAAGATTTAAATGTTGATAAAAAAAAATATGCCTATGCATTATATAAGTTCCATCTTAAGCAGTCGTGGGGGGGGTCAGATCCTGCATTCACTTCGTCTTGTTCATTATTTATCAGCCGGGGAGAAGGGGGGTGATTCAAGGTGGGTCATAAAAATTTTTAATAATGAAGAGAGGTGGAGGGCTAAAAGTTCGTAACGTATGGGAAGGTAATAACTTTTGGATCGTGAAGTGGGGGAGAGGGGAGGGGGGGGGGGTTAGATTACGAAACGTAGGTGGCGTAACAGTGTATCTACGACCTGCCAATCACGATCCAAAAGTATACTCAAAATGAGTTGGAGGTTGATGAAAGCAGAACCACCAGAGGTTGAAAGCAAGCACCAGACCACCAAGTAATAATTTGTGTGGAAAGTATGTTGAGTCATCTCCTATTTGCTTTTCGTTCCATCGGCCGGCGTTTACGTTATTACGGCCATTTCCAAAGCTTACGTAAGCGCCTAAATATAAACCCAGTTCAGCCCGCATAGCCTTGTTTCTTGCATGAATTTGGCAGCTTGTTTTCACTGACAGACGTGAATGACGTGAGTGACAGACGCGGTGAGCTTACTTAACCTACAGCAGTTTTCTTTTGTCCTAACACTCCCATTTATTGACCAAAGAAATGATTACAAACAAAAACGTCAAGTGTGCCGTAAAAAAGGGGATTATATGATTGAAGTTTCACGTGTTAAAATGTACACGGACAAAAATTGATGATTTTTAATTGAAATAATCAAATGTACAATTAAAAAATTGCATGTGTTGAAGTGCAGTCGTGTTTTACGTTTTAAATATATTATTCGTAAAGCACAACAGCACTTAAACGGATGCAATTTTCTCAATTGTACATTTGGTTATTTCAATTAAAAATCATACATTTTTATCCTTGTACATTTTAACAAGTAAAGTGAAACTATATCATATAACCCTCTTTTTTACGGCACACGTCACTTTTTTGTTTGTAATCCATGTACCTTTTTCACGGCTATGGTGTCACGCTACAAAGGTTTATGCATTGTTGCAGGCCACTTGGAAACAATTCAACTCAGCTCTGAAAGCCTGCATCTACGAAATAAATTTCCCCTTTTATCGTTTCTAGCTGTTAATTTCGAAATTTAACAACGTAGCTTAGTTTGGTTTAAATCTATATGCGTTTAGCTGAAACATGGTTTCTTTTATTTTACCCTTCAACAGTCAACTTTTTAGCAAAGACATAACATTTTCTCGAAGAATGGATCTGGAGTTTGCGACATTTTTCCGTAATTACAACGGTTAAAACAATGTAAAACAATCAAAATGATCATTCAGGGACCCGTAACTCCGAAATGGCTCGACCAATCGAAAAAGTGGTCTCTCTGATAATGAAGGCCAGAGAAATTTCTGGCTTAGATCATGTTTTCGATTTCAGGTAGGCTATAGGTGCAGTAGTTTTTTCTGAAACCGTGTCACACAGCAACAAGTGAACAGTTTTCAAATTTACGTGTGGCTCCCTACTTTAACTCTTGCACGGAATTGCATAGTAAAGTGAAACTTCAATCGTATAACCCTCTTTTTTACGGCACATTTGACTTTTTTTTTTGTTATCCGTGTACCTTTTTTACGGCTATGGCGCCACGCTTCAAAGGTTTATGCATTGTTGCAGGCCACTTTAAAATAATTCAACTCAGCTCTGAAAGCTTGCATCTACGAAATAAATACGCAGTTTTATCGTTTCTAGCTGTCAATTTCGAAATTTAACAACGTACCTTAGTTCGGTTTAAATCTATAAGCGTTTAGCTGAATTGGTATAAATATACCTTCCATACTTATCTATTATCTGGCCAAGTTTGGTCGAAATATGTTAAATAGGAACGGAGAAATTAATAGTTTTAGTTTTACCACTGGAGAGATGACTTCAATCGTATGTATACAGCCGTCAAGAATGATAGGTGGTGTGAAACCAGGAGGCAAGACATGCAATGGCTACTTCAGTCGGCCTTGGCTTGAGAAGCGGTCCTGATCCTTCTATGCTTCCACAGGTCGTTTACACGCTACTGCTTGCGGATTAAAGGCACATTCCTCCCGGTTGGCTCGTGTATGGCTCAGTTGTGCAAGTATCAGTTAGACATGGCGTTAAAGCGAAAGTCTTACCGCACTGTTGCCAACGCCATCGTCTTAACATATTTGTACAACAACGACGAGTTGAGTCTTTTAAATGGGAAGTGACTGAGGAGAAAGTGCCTGGCAAGGGGAATATGCCCACTGACATGGGGGAGGGGGGAGGCGTTGTTGACTCAGCCAGCCTGACCCTCCATGCCAGCGAACTAGTATTTCTTTGATAACTGTATTGGCTCGCATACTAATATTGTGACTAAGCATTAGTCCTGTTTAATTAGTAGTGAGCAGCAATTTTTCTTTTCTATATGGAGGCCAGTGTTTGTTTAAAAATGTTAAGTTAAATATATTTATTTAAATAACTTTAGAACGGGTGGAATTACCAATTTGTAGTTTGTACCATTGGAAAGCAGGCGAAAAAATGATTAAAATGGTGTATTTGAATGTAAAATCGGTCAATATTTAGCGAAATTATCGTCATGTCCGCGTTCAAGCCGCAGGAAAAACAATCTGAAAAAATCTAGTGTCAACTCAACATCGAACAAATGCTCGATGCTGACAAAACATCGACATCACGATGTATTAATCGAAAATCGAACAACGCTATTAAAAACTAGATGCCATTAAATGGAATGGGGCCTGATGGTCATCACGACTTTCTCCTGTGCAAGAGGTCCCTGGTTCTAGCCTGACTGCAGCCAACCCTGTGATACCTCGTGCTCAAGACGATTGTGTCATGTAAAAGATCTAGGAATTACCTAGCAAAATTGTACCTCTCACCTTCTGGTGCTATGGCTTCGACTGGGAGCGCGACAAACCGCTAAAAACCTCAAACGGAAATACCAAGGTCAGCTAAACTCGTGCGTGCATGCAGGGGCCCGCTAACTATACTAGAAGCAATGCCTTCCAAACCTTCGCAATCTCCACTCCTTCCGGCACTGGGCCAACGCCGGTAATGCCAACATGGCGCCATAACTTCCTGTTCTCACCTGAATGAGACTCGCGAGAGGCCGAGCCTACAGTCTATTTATTATATTGACAAAATTATTGTAACGCCTTATAAAGAGCATAACAGCAATTTCAGATTAAAACAACTATTTTAAAAACAGAAGAAACCTGGCGGCGCTTATATACAATAAGAGTTTATTACCAAATAACGGCTTTAAGTTCACTTGGAAACTTGTGAAAAGCCGAGACATACCAAATTTACAATCAACCCGTCAATAATTTATGCATTTACAACCAATAGAAATATCAATTACAATGTAAAAAAAAAACTCCTTATTACAGCATATGTTAATAGTCCATACAAAAATTTTAAAAAACAACACCGCTCTTGTCTGAATAAGATTCGTCTGATGCACATCCCATAATTCATCATTCCTGTTGCAATCACTCCTATGTTGTGCGACGGAGGCAACGCGTATAGTATTAAAGGTAGGTTGCCGCAAATGTAAAAACCGTGTATATCTTAAAACCGATGGAAACAATTTATAAAATCGAACAGCCATTGCAAAATTAGTTCAAACTTTTGCCTGTGCTATAGGGTAAATTTTGCAAACAAGTATCACAGTTTAACTGTATGTAGCTGTACGTATTTTACCCTACTCGTCGGATTTAAGTTGCTCCAACATTTTTGAGTTAACTGTCACTGAATTTGCACACAATGTTCAGTATTAATGGCATCTGCCATGCCATAGTCTCAAAAGCGGGTCTATCACAGGTGGCTACGCGTTAAATCGTGAATAGGTTTGTTTGGTTTAACATATATCGTCCTAAAATGCAAACAACCCTTTCCAATTCTACAAGCTAGCTTATCCAGGTGACATTTGGACTGAAGACGTCGTACGGATGTGGACTCCCAGCTCCATTGCTATACGTGTATGTGTAGTGAGAGACCTAATTAAGCCCTAACCAGACAGAGAAAAAAACGTCCTGCGAAGCGACGTGTTACTATATCCACAAGGTCAAAATTACGGCATTTAAGTGTTTGTGTGGTGTTTATTGGACCGATTTTGGCATCTATGGTACACCATCTTGCGTCGCCTTGCAGCTGCAAGCAGCCAGCCTGGTAAGGCCCTTAACGAATCTCAAATTAGGGCTAACCTGCTGCCGTAACAACTTTAAAAAAATGTCTGGCTTCTTTTATTTAGAAGCGTAAAGGCCAGTACACACCACAACGTCACCGTCTCCGTCACCGGCCAAGCAGAGCTGCAAAACGGAGAACACTGCCACACCTGTCCGCCAAGAACGCTTGCTGCCCTCTTTATTCCCACCTCCCCGAAGTAATAGGAATGTAATCGTCCGAATGTAAAACTGTCTCTACGCATTCTAAACGCATTCTAATTCTACGCCACTAAAACCAATTTGTGCGAGTGCTTGTATTGCTACTAGTTATGTACATTCATTTTTAGAATAATTCTTTTCAATCTTCGATAGTTTTTGATGCTCTGGTGTGCAGCCGCCATCTTTGCTTCAAGCGCCAAGAGAAAGACACATGTGGCGCTCAGCGTTTTCATAGGCTGACACGACGGTGACTATTTTTATGAGTACCGTCAGCTTTGACGTCCTCTTTGAGCGTTTGAAAGAGCCTTTCAGTTTGAACTGGTTAATTACGTCGTTATAAAATTCTCGTAGACATTAAATAGGCCTACTAAAAACCAGCTGTTTAAGGTACTTATCATGGTGCGGTAAGGATGCTTTTATATCGTGGTATTTTTATATATGATTGAAGTCCTCACTCCAGTAAAACTAGCAAAACTGATAATATTAATATCCTTGTTCCTATTCAGTATTTTTCGTTCAAACTTGGCCAGATAGATACGTATGGAAGATTATTTTTGCCAAAAATTATGCAGTTCTGTGCAAGAGTATAGAAGCAGGGAACCACACATAAATTTCACAACTATTCATTGTTGTTTTTCTTGGGGTGCTACCGTTTCAGAAAACTACTGATTTAAGCCAGAAATTTCTTTGCCCTTCATTCTCTAAGAGAACACTTTTTCAGTTGGTCGAGCTATACCATAGTTACGGGACCCTGAATGATCAGTTTTATTGTTTTAAACATTGTAATTAGGGAACAAGGCTAATCGGTAAACGCCAACCGCAGGGCATAGACTAGAGTATAAAGAAATGCTAGCAATGCTGGTGACCCAACAAATGTTCACTTTCAGGAAACATGAAGAGGAACAATTTAGCTGGAGAAATCCCAGCGGGCAAACACAGTCTTTGACATGCCACAATCGACATGAGTACGAGGCAGCCCAGGGATCTAACCCTGACGTCCCGGGCAGAAAGCGGTTGTGCTATCCGCTTGCCCACCTGCCCCCCCCCCCCCCCAATCCCCGAGCTATGTTTTCCCCACACTCGCACGTAACCGTCATGTACGCGTACTAGTCCAGACCAAAATGTACTACGCTATTTGAATAAGAATCACAGGCAAATATCAATAATTTGATCTCTGAACGTAGTTCCTGGAGCAAATCAGATTCACTGAGCTCGATGGCCTTTCGTTAACCATGGTTTGAGCCTAATTCCTGCAACGTCAGTCCATAGGCACAAATTTGTGGGCGCTCTTGGAAAATTTGCTATTGCTCATTCGTGTGGTCGTGAAGTTTGGGTCAGGGTATTGGATACTGTACATCGATTCTGACTATACTAGGCTGTACCATAGCTCTGTTCCCCATTGTCTCCAGTCGTACAATGCCTACCTTGTTGATTTGAAGTTATAGTAACTTGTCTACGATCACATTGGGCTGCCAATGCGAGAACGGTGAGCAAAAGTGGTAGCGCTTCGTATTTTCAAAGATGCCAACTGTCACAGCGACCACAGTATCGCGGCCTTTATCTATGCCTCAGCATATGAACTTCCATGTTAATTCAAACTTTAAAACCTTTGGATAATCCCACAATGGATAAGTCTAACTGAACTGTAATATTTTAACTAATTTGTGATTAGTTCCTGATTAGGTGCTGTTTCTGATGTTGTATGTGTAGCCTCAGCGAGCGCAGCAGGCACGTTACATGATTTTCCATTATACGAATTTCTTGTTTGAAAATTTTCCTTCACTGTTAAACGTTCTTCCAGCTATGCCATTTTCCAGTTAGACCATTATCCCACGCTTCACTACAGTTGTCATCTCGGTGGGTTTGAAGAAGCACATTATAGTTCAAAGGGTTTGCAATGAAATTTGGCATTCCAGAAATAAGTATTGAAAAGTTGGGAAAAAATTGTACTAAGACACAAAGTTACGCTCATGTTTCAATTTTAACTTAACTGCTATCGTAGAGTATTTTCTGTTCGGTTGGGCAGCAGCTTGGGGAATTTTGATTAGGAGGGAAAAAAATTAGAATTCAGAATGGATTCCGAGAATTCAACGAAGGGGTCTATAGGGAAGGGATTTTAAAACGTTTAAAAAGCAAATGTTCAGAATTTATTCAAGTGCAATAAATGCCTTACTTGTTTATAGTTACTTTTCTAAAATTTTACTCTCAACTAGGGGGGGGGGGGGGGGGCTTGCTCCCTTGCCACTAACAGCCTCCCCCCACCACAGGTGACACCACTGTTGTGCAGTACTTTTTTTTTTTTTTGTAATGGTAGGTATAGTGGTATCAAGTTTAGCTTTATTAGAGGTCTATTAATGCAAAATAAAGCATTTTGAGATTTTCTCATTCCTTGCATTAATAAAATTATTGTTTACTGACAAGTTTTGGAAATTGTCAACCATTATGTTTTGCTCAAGAATAAATAAATACGGATGCAAACCTATTTACGTTGCCTTTTGGACTTAAATGTGAAACTGCCTCAGTGGGGAATCGAACCCACGACCTTTGAAACCAAAGGCCGGAGTCCTACGCTCAGGCAATCTGACATTTAAGTCCAAAAGGGAACGTAAATAGGTTTGCATCCGTATTTATTTAACGCTTACCGAGCCCTATTGGCTTTCTGTTCCGTTTTTGCTCAAGAACATATTTTTTTTTTCTTTATAGGTGAGGATTTTGTTGCTAAGCAACTAGCGAAGAAAGTTCGTGTACTTTGTTGGATCATGACTGGGCCACAGAATCACGAGACTAAAGCCAAGCATGTAAAAGCCACTTGGGGCCGTCGATGCAATATCCTCCTTTTTATGAGCTCCAAGGCAGATCCCAATCTTCCAGCAATACCATTGAATGTGTCTGAGGGCCGTGATTATCTTTGGGCCAAAACTAAAAATGCATTTCGTTATATTTATGAACATTACAAAGATGAAGCCGATTGGTTTATGAAGGCCGACGACGACACGTACGTTGTTGTCGAGAACCTTCGGTACATGTTGAAATCTTACAATTCCTCGGACCCTGTTTTTTTTGGCTGCAAATTCAAGCCTCATGTGAAGCAAGGTTACATGAGTGGCGGGGCTGGGTACGTTCTCAGCCGGGAAGCTTTGAACCGTTTTGTGAACGATGCCGTGAACGATAAGTCGAAGTGCCGACAAGATCATGACGGAGCTGAAGACGTTGAGATGGGAAAGTGTCTTGAAAGTGTTGGTGTAAAAGCTGGAGATTCGAGAGATAAACAAGGCCGAGGGCGCTTTTTTCCTTTTGTTCCTGAACATCACTTAATTCCTGGTCATGTACCTAAAGACTTTTGGTATTGGAATTACATCTACTACCCTAGTGTTTCGGTGAGTTCGTGGTTAGTTGTTTGTGTTGTGTGTGGAATTAAAATTCCTGTGTACTTTTAACCCTTTTAGTTTGACCAAGAATTTAAAGGGTTGGGGAGGAGAATTTGTGACTGAGACCCATGCTGAAACTTCTTGGATACATTCGATTAGTTCACTCGGAGTTTATAGAGGGTGGCATGTGTCTTTGGGAAATTCTACTTAGTTTTTAGCCTAAAATTAAACTAAACTAAACAAAAACTAGCTTGTATTTAATTATTATTTAGCCTAGCTTTAGTTGTAATTTAGTTTACTTTAGATTTAGGCTGAAAAATAAGCAGATGGAACACGTGGCGCCCTCTGAAAAGTCAGACTGAACTAATAGGGACGAATTTAACGTGTTTCAATAAGGAGTTTTAGAGTTATAAATTCTTGGTTTGACTGATACGTTCCACTTGTGAGTCGCTGAATTACAGTGGAAATGTACGGAGATTTCATCCGCTTTCCTTACCAGTTCCAGGACATTGTGAATTATATAAATGATGAATCAAACTTCTTGGCTTAACTCTTTACCCTCCGGTACCGAAAAAATACTCTGACAGAGCAACTGTTTCGGCTTATAATTTCGGCTTTGCAGCACTGTGGCATGGTGTCTATTTGAAAGACAAATGCTATCAGTAGCAAAAAAAAAAAAAAAATAGTGCAATTTGAAGTGTGGCATTTAGAAGGAAACTACTGGAAATTTTTTTTTTTTTTGGTTTCCTGGAAATTAGTTCTGCATTTGTTCAAAAGGTAAATTTGTCCTTTCCGTTCATGTTTGTGGCACGTATCTACATCAATAATAATGTGTAATGTGCGTACATGTGTGTACCTCTACTCCTTTTGAACTAAGGGACCTACAAAGATGAAAGTATCGCCAAATGAACAATAAATTACACTTCGAGTAAGCCTATTTTTATTGCTGTAACTTGGTTTGTTGACCTATAAATATGTGAAAAACTGTTCTGAAAACCTTTCATGATGTCGAAGGTCGATCAGAATGACTAAACTAAATAAAGCATGGATCGACGTCAGTAGAGTGAGTGAAGCAAACGGTATGGCTAGTTGATTTTATATGGGATTGAGACAAAACATGGAAAACGTAGACATCTCGGGGAAGATGCAAAGAGGGTCAAGTCTGAGATTCCAGGGAGAAATGACACCGAAATTAAAGTTCGCAAGAATATGTATCCGATCTGCAAATTCCATTTACACGAATTTGCAGACTCAGAAAGACTATAGCAGTAGAAGATTGACTGAACATCATAATTGTCATAACCTGACAATTAAAATTTGCCAAAAATAAGTTAAGTGCAAAAAAAAAAAAAAAAAAAAAACACCAAAGACTGACTAAATGTGTATTCTGGGTGATGACTTTCGAACAGAGGTTAATAACATCCGCAATGAGACACATTTTTGTGTCGTCCGACTTGCTGCGGAGTATACACGGAAAACCTGGCTATTTGTAAAAATAAAATTGTAAAGTGTGTCTGAATGGTGAAAGGAGAAAAGACTGTTGTCATCTTTGTTGAAATTGCCAAATTGATCACCATAAAATAGAAAAAAAAACCATTTGTACGTAATGCATCATATTTTCTTTTGGAGCTCAGTTATTGCAATAAAGGATGAAGTTTCTACATTGGTTTAACATCGTCTAGCAGCACAGATTTGCAAAACCATTGGGGTGTTTGATTGCCTTCCTTGTTGCACGAGTATAGACCTCAGCAGCAGAACTTTACGCTGCAGTTTGCAACCAGTCTATGCTGAACAAGTGGTTATTCGTTTATTTACTAGTTTTCATTAATTAACCTACTGGTTTTGTTTTTTCGCCAGTTAAAATATCTCTGGATACAATTAAACTGGTATATGTTGGCATAAAAATCTGTCAGAAATTCGTGAAAAGATTTGTCTGTACCCGCCTTTAAATCGGTGGGTTGTAACCTTCTCGAATGTCATTCCAGTTGCAGTCGCCACTTGGCGATTAGACCTTAAATGGTACTCGCCATTTCTGAATTTATGCCCTCCACCAAATACATCTTGCACAATGCATGGTTTCTGTAATTTATGCATTTATAGAGATGTACAATTTTCTTTTACCCCAGTATTGTTGCAGAAAAGGCTGTTGTATTGCCCTTGTAAATCTTGGCGTAATGTCGCAAACCGTTCGTCTCTAGCTTGTACGGTTTCCGAGATATCGCTATTTGAGCATGCATTTTCAATTGCTAGTCGCCGTTTTGGCGAGTAGGGCTAAATTCCAAGTCGCCAACTGTTGATTTTCATTCGCCAAATGGCGAGTGGCGACCGATATTGGAGAGGGTTGGTGGGATGTAATGTGCCGAGTCTGCTTTTGGGCTGCAGACTGGTGAAATATAGGAGTAAGAATTTGACATCGATTTAGGCTACAAGTAGCATCAAGTTCTGAATAGAAGTCTCCAATCACAAAAAATGTACTGTAATCCAAGATCCACAGCTTAAAATGCACAACCAACATAGTTCAAGCTTCCACTAAAACATGTAAATTTTCGACAACACTTGTACTGGTAGTCTTCCTCAGGTCCAAGAGACTTGCACCATATTGTCCACACGCCACCACGCCACTACTCCAACGAACCTTCTTGTGATTTGATATGTCTACAGCAGAAAAGTTGGTTGGAGTACTGGAGCGTGGATGACAATATGGTTCAAGTCTTCAGACGGAGATTTAGACTGCTGTCTAATGAAGATAACCAGTACAAGTATTGTCGGAAATTCGCAAGTTTTAGTGGAATCTTGAATAATTTTGATTGTATGCTATAAACTGTGGATCTTGGATTAGCAGCAAGTTTTTTGTGATTATGAATATCAAAGTAAAACCGAACCTTCGGTTTTTCAAAAGAAGTCTCCAACTAGAAATTTCCTACACGTTGGCGATAACAAGTAAGATAAAACTGTTTTGACATTGGATTTTACACTGCTAACCTTGGTTTTCGTGCCTCTGGCATCATTGATGTAATTAATGCTTGTGTGTTGCACAGAATGACTGGCAACACTTGATTCACGTAACAGACTGTAGTTGTTGTAATTGGTTCATACAAATGCTGTCAAATGGTAGTGGTGTAAAACCTGTGTCATTAAATAGCCATTAGGTTTGCAGATGAATTAGCCGTTGTCCTTAGTAGCTCCACTCTTGCTGTTTAAAAGCGAATAAAATGAGGTTTGGTAATTGTCAATATAATCTGAAAATCTACAAATAATAATTGAGTAAAAATTCGAATTGGGCACTCTTGGTGGATATACTTAAAGCCTAGATTACCATGAAAGGATTTACCGTTTGATTTTTTTTCTTAAAACCCTTAGCCTACATGTATTGATAGGGAAAACCCATTCATTTTGTTTAAAATAAATGAGGTTTGACATGTCACTCAGTTCATGAAAATCTTAAAAATTCTGGACTTGGTGACCGATCAAAACTTTTCTGTCTATATGCCGACGAAAATATTCAGTACTTTTTTTTTTTAGCATTACCTCATGCTGTTAGTCTAGAGATTAAAGTTATGGAGCCCGTCAGTATTGCAGCCCAGTGCTCACCTCTTCTGCATACCCCTCCACCTCCATGTATAAAAGCGTCACGAGCGACCGACGTATCATCTTTTCTTCTCTACGGTTCGAACTGAACGGAAATGATGCTGTTAATTGCTCCTAGAAGGTTATTGCCATGGTCTGTGCTACTGCAGTTCCTTCTTCGTTCGTGACCATGCCTCGTGCCAGGGCATACCTAGAGAGGCTCTGGCTCAGATTACTACTCTGCGGCCTGCTGTCGTTCGCCCACGTCGCACGGTTCGTCGGGCGGTTCACGGTTGCCTTGCCTGTCGCCTGCTCTCCCTTCAGCTACCGGAAGGGTAACCTTTGAAAAGACCACAACATCACCTGTCCCTTGCGGTCAGGTTGTGACTCCAATCCTGGACCTTTTGCTCTATCCAAGCTGAACTGTGCAAAGCCAAGAAACCCTTTTCTCAGCTCAAGCTTCAGTTCAAGTCCCGCAAGAATGTCGCCATATGACGTTCGGTTCTCGCCTCGGCGGTGCCGCTCGACTTGTCTTCCCGATCTTCTTGTCATTCGTCTAGTTCTCCACCTTCGGCGGGAGTTAACCGTCCAGACGAACCACTTTCGAAGGAAAGAGTACGCTTGCTCATGAACACCGCCCTTCGCTCCTTCAGCTACAAGCGAAAGTCTCCACCTCAGGCCAAGGCAAACTTCGTCGTCTTCATCTTGCAGGCCTTTCGAGGTATGCTAGCACTCGTCGTCTGCCACTCTTATCGTCTGTCATCCTTCGTCGACCAACCGAGCCTCAGCCTTCGCCACCGCTGCACCATCGACTCTCCATTGGATTCCTCGCGGATGGGCCCTGTGACTGGCCCTTCGTCTGCTTCCAGGCGTTGCAGCTCTTCAAGACAGTCACTTCATGCCCTCGCCCGGAACCTACTGGGTCCTTCGGCTGACCTTCGTCCTTCACCGACCTGCAGGCCTTCGTCTGTCTGCTGCCTTTTGACTCTCTGTGGATTTCTCAACAATGTTTTTTTGTCGTATTGATGGCTCACTTTCCTGTTAGCTCTACTGACACTACTGGACACCCGTTCATCATTCAGGACTCTTCTCCAGGCTGGGCTCAATGTTTATGCTCTGGCTGCACGAGCTTGCAGCTTGGTAAGTTGGTATCGTACACAAACAATCTACAAGACATCTGCACTATCACATATGTAGTCATCATTAGATACATCGTCACCCATTCGTCATTAGTGCCTTCGTTTTCTGGACTACGGCATCAAAGACACGCTTCGTCCTCTCCTATTCTCAGCTACCTTCTTCTCGACATTTGTTGCGGTTCCTTTCGACTTCTCTTGTTCTTGGCTGCTGTTCTGCTCCACTTTTGCAGTAGGCCCTTCGCAGGTGCTCCTATCTCCGTTGCTGCTTATCACCAGTCACCCACCGTTGCTGCTTATCTCCATTGTTGCACTTACAAGAAGGACTTACACGTTGCAATTACGTGTCGTCAGTGGTTGAACCTTCGTCCAGCAATAGAAAATGGATCTTGTCTTCAGCCCTTCGTCCAGCCTCAGTGCTGCTGCCTTTTTGTTAAGGAAACCTTCGGTTGTCACATGTGGCAACCCATAAGTCTCCTTCGCCTTCGAAGACACAATTGCACTGTCGATAGTTGGGCTCTCGTCGTCAGCTTTTCGTCCTTCATCAGGTTTCAGCACTACTGCTGCAATGGGGATGGCCTACGCCTTCGTCAGCACGATTGTGCCTTCGGTGGTTGTCCCTTCGTTATCAAGCTCTTCGTCTTTCTTCGCACATCGGCATTGTTGCTACTGCCCTGGCTAACCCTTCGGTTGTTGCTCTGCCAACAGCAGGTCTCCTTCGCCTTTGCCGGATAAGAGTGCCATCGGTAATCGGAACCTCGTCATCAGCCCGTAGTCCTTTTCAGGCATCAGCACCACTGCTACAACAAAAGCTGATCCTTCGGTCATCACTTCTGCCAACAGCTGGTCTCAATCACTTCCTGCCCTAAGGCTTCGTTCCTTGGCCTTTCAGGTATACAGGCTGGATTTTCCAAGATCAGTCATTTGTTCTAGATTACATCGACTGCCACCCTTCGCTGACGGTTCCTCGCTACCCTTCATTTACAGCATTTCTGGTCTGTCCCATTTGTTACTTGCCTCCTTCGCGGCCTATTGGCCTTTGCTGGACG
This sequence comes from Lithobius niger, assembly GCA_023313725.1. Taxonomy (NCBI): domain Eukaryota; kingdom Metazoa; phylum Arthropoda; class Chilopoda; order Lithobiomorpha; family Lithobiidae; genus Lithobius; species Lithobius niger. Next base: position 15,133 of record JAHWFP010158739.1, on the reverse strand, counting down.
TTGTCCTTCTTTCTCCTTGATCCAGCTTTAGCAGTTACCAGTGTAGCCGTCAACACATCTACACGGATCCCTTTCCAAAGAACTGCTATCGCGTTTCCGTTACCATCAGAGGGAAGTGGTACGTCGACGTACGTATCACTATGCCTGTCATTACAGATTGCCTGTTGTCCCTCGTTAACCACCGCCTGCAGCTCCTTGGCTTTCCGTCCTTCGCAGACTGTCGTTTACAACTCTAGCTCGATTCTTCACTCCTGTCATTGCGACTGTCATCCTTTGATGACTGTCTTCCCTCACTGACTGTCGTCTACAACCCTTCTGGATTATGGCTCTTCTAGTCCGGCTTCCTCAGGTCGACGTTTACACTGGCTTACCACTACTGTTTACCTCTGTACGTACATCTACCGTTCATCTCCACCCAGCTTTCGCCTCCCAACTGCTTCGTCTCCAGACTACTCATCTCCAGACTGTGACATCGTACAGACTGTGGCTGTACATGCCCTACACTTGCCATGGTGTAAAGCAGATTACCATTACTTCTATCACACTATCCTATTATGTCTGGCCACACATCGGACTGCTTCGTCCGTCTCTTTTCACTGACGCTTCATTCGTTTTATTTCTTGGGCCGCCCTTAGAATTCACCGTCAGTGCTTCTGTGGCTCCCACTGCTGGTCTCTTCTCGACGGTCCAAGGTCATAGGCTGCCAGGGACGTTCGTCATGGCCATTATTTGCTCTGGCTATACGCATGCCTTGCACTCATGGATTAGTCGTTGCATAGCACTTGGGGAACCTCGTCCATTATCTAGATGCTCCCTTTGCCGCTCCAAGACGTTCCCTAGTTCAGCAACCCAGACTCTTCACGACTGTAGCCATTCCTGAGGACCAGACCTTCCGCATGACCGGGTCGGCTATCCAGGTGTCACCCGAACCAGATCTACACCAACTAGTGGTGTCAGTAGGTCTTGTTGATGTCTCGCTACAAGGCGGTCCACGCCCTGCTATGAGGTATTCCTCACTAACCTCTTCCAGGAAGGCCTGGAGGGCTCCGCTTTTTTTTCGTTCCGCCCTTCGCTCCATGTTCGGGCTACTGGCAACACCTTTCTAGACATCCTTCGCTTTTCTGCTCTGGTCGTACCCTTCAAGAACGAATGACCTGTATCATTCGCAGGCTGTTCCAGCCACGACCTCTCCACCTTTCTGCACATTTCTTCTGGAAGTCGCCTCGGGAATCACTCTCATCCTATCCTCAGCCAGCGTTCGCTGTAGCAGGGCTTTGTGTTTTGCCCTGGCTGGCCATTCCTCAACCTTGCCAAGGGCCCTTCCCTTTGCCGTTCCGACTCTTCCTGCATCCTTGGCTACACCAGATCATCATCTTCGTCCTCTTCATACCCTACAAAGTTATCTGCATTGGACAAGCGGCATACTTCCGTGAGGTAGCACCTTGCCCTTCCTTCTTTCAGCAAGCTTTATGTTCACGACCCTGTCTGGACCGATCATTCTACACCCTTTCGAAGCCTTCATCATCAACTGCCAACAGCAACGTCCGAGTCACCACCCACGACTAAGGAGCCATTTCTACGTCCTGGGCCTTCCTCCGTAGCGTTTCGGCTCCGTTGTTGTCTGAGCTGCGACAAGGAGGAGCACTATCGCATCCACTGGATGTTATCATCTTGAGATTTCGTCACTGCCAGTCATGTTCTTCAACCCCTGAAGCAATTGCAGTCGTCTGTACTATCAACTGTAACACTCCAACAATTTGTTTTCCAAAGTCAATGACTTTTTGAGGGAGCCAACTCGCAACCCTAGGGTACCTGTCAAGGTAGTGCGTGCTGCCGCTTTGACGCAGGGTCTACTAGAATGCTAAAACTCCAGGTAATATTTATTTTCATTGGCATATAGAAACATCAAAATACCAGGGGTGCGTGGTCGATTTTGGTTTGTATTGCCTAATCGAAAATATAAATTACCTTCACCCACCCTACCGGCACTTTAAGGAATAAAAGATGACACGTCGGTCGGTATCTCGCGACGCTTGTATATATGGAGGGGTGCGAAGAAGAAATGCACACCGAGCTGCGAGACTGGCAGGCTCCAAAATTTTAATCTCTAGACTAACAGCATGAGGAAAGGAGAATGCTAATTCCAGGTAATGTATACTTTTGGTTAGGCAATAGAAACCGAAATCGACCAAGTGCCCCTGGTATTTTGATGTTTTTTCAGTACAGGCTAACAGACCCACATCAAAGTTTTAAATTATAAAAAAAAAAATATGTTTGCGGGCAATAATTTTGAAATAAAACTTTAGGCAAGGTGCAATCAACCATTGTAGTAACATTGCTTGACTTAAAGGACGTTGTGAAGCATGTAGGGTGTGTTTTTTTCCCCTTAATTTCATTTTTATTTAGAAATGGTCACCTGTTCTTAAGATAGATGTTGCCTAACAGAAATATACTAAATTTAGCATCTTTAAGTTTCAGTTTATTTAAGAATTTCCTTTAACGTTTTTTCCCCACATCTAGACTCTAGATAAGGCATTTAACTAAAATAGAAATGTGTAGCTAAAGATTTCTGTTTTACATTTAGTATCAGTTTACAAAATGTAAACTTGAAAAAAGTGAAATCTACTCCTAAACCTTTTTTCTTAGATGCATGGGAAATCGTGTATTTCATGGTATCGGTGTAATGGGGTTAATGTTTAACAAAACCGTTTGAAAAATTAATTATGCCGTCTACGATTGAATTGTCATAGTAGGTAGACTACGTAAAATTTCTATGTAAATGTGTAGTAGGCTACACGGCACGTACTATTTTACTAATATTTCTTTAAATATTTTTCTTGTTGCTGGAAATATACTATACCTGTCAATTTTTGCATTTATGCTCTCTATTGCCTTAAGGGTTTAAGTTTTGTCGAGCCATCCAGCTTTCCAACCCAACTGCGCATGTGCAGCCCTCCTGTTAAATATAGCTCGTTCAAAAGCATTTGCTTCTGTTGTTCTCAAGCGACCTACCGTACAGCCGCTCTGCCTTTCTCCCTTTGCTGTTACGCCTTTGCCTCAACCTGATTGTTTCCCGAAACCAAACTGATACTGCCGTCGATCTGTTGTCCGAATGGGCTATACCATCTCGTTTGCCCCGCTTGTCCTGCTTCACGGTTTGGCCACATTTGCTGTATCCTGTTGGACAAATGCCATTTCCACCCGAATGTGGAGGCTTTTGCCCATTCGCCGTTCCTGCCATTCGGCTTCTGGGACTACTTTCAGAGCTTTGCTGTTTGCCGAATCTGCAACGCTCCCGCTGCATCATTCGTTCGTTTGGAGTTCAACCGTTTTCTTCAGCTTCTCTGCATTGCGGCTCAGCCGTGAGCAGTGTGTGAGCAGAATCTACTGCCTAATATGACTTCTGTTCCAGGGGATTACAAATGAAGCCCCCATCCGTGACTCCTCCTCATTCAACTGACAAGACGAATGCTTCCATTCTTGCTTATGTCAATGCCGTACGATGGCGTGTCCTTCTTCCTGAGACTTAAGCTTCATCCACTGGTAATGACATTGCCGCCCTGGTTTTCAACATTCTCCACCCGTCGGTGCATCTGTAGACGAATGCCGAAATTTTCAACACTGGTACATTTTCGTCCTTCAAACTGGCCACCACCTCTGCCTGGATTTCCCCTTTGCCCGAAGACAGAAGTAATTAGCGACACTACACCTCATCTCATTCGTGGCTGAAATCCACGTTTTTAGTGAGCTTATCAGCCGGATGGCACCCTGCGACTCGGCTGACTCCTGCTCACCTCGTCCAGCCAGCCTTGATTTGAGCTTGCCCCCGCATTGAGTGAAAATTGGAGCCAAAACGTTGCCTGGACACCTACTCACCTGACCTTTACTGAATAGACGTCAACTCCAGTTTCAAGACTAATGCCATTCACGACCCCAGCTCTTGTTGATTTTAACTTGACCCCATGCAAAAAAAAAAAAAAAAAAAAAACTAGCCAAGCCAATTGGTGCTGCTGGCTCCACCGCTCGTCTCCTTCTTGTCCCAACTGCATGTTCAGAGGATTGATGTCGTCTCCCCGAGACCTGCAGCCTCATCTGTTGGCGATCCATTCGTCTGCCGAGCATTCGTCACTCTTGCATTCATTGCCCCAGCCTCCCTGAGACCTGCTGCTCGTCTGTTCCATTCGTCCATTCGATCCATTCGTTACTCTTGCATTCGTTGCTCCTGCCCCTGTTCCTGAGACCGGATGCTTCATCCAGTGGCGTTCCATTCGTCACTCTTAAATATGCTGCCCCAGCCTCCCTGAGACCTGCTGCTCATCTGTTGGCGATCCATTCGTCACTCTTAATTCGTTGCATCTGCTCGCATTCCTGAGACCGGGTGTCTCATCCAATGGCGTTCCATTCGTCTGCCGAGATCTGCTGCTTGAGAGCACATCACACATTTTGCATTTAAATGACTAAAAACAAAACAAAAAAACAATCCCATCAAGAAACTGCATCTAAATCATCACACAATTTAGGGATACACTTTGCGTAGTGGCAGCATTACAGTAGACGCATTTAAGCAGCTTCTCTCCAGAAAGAAATCCGCATTTCTGTTGGTGGCCCATTCGTCTGCCATGCATCCGTCATTCAACATTTGCTGCTCTAGCTCGTCCTGAGATCCGCTGTCTCAACTGCGGTTGTCCATTCGTCTGGCCGAGCATTCGCCTTGCAGCATTCGCTGCTTTTGCTTCCGTTCCTGTGACCATTCAGTCTCATCCATTGGTTACTTGTTCGTCTGGCTAAGCATTCGACCTTCAGCGTTCGGTGCTTTGCTCTCGCCCTAAGTCCTGCGTCATCAACTATTGCTTGCCCATTTGTCTAGCCGAAGCATTTGTCATTCCAAGAATTCGCCCGAGCATTTGTCACTGAGACCGACTGCTTCAGCTGTGATTACGCATTTGTCTAACCGAGCATTCGTCATTCAAGCATTCGTTGTTTGAATTCCTATTCCTATAACTCGCCGCCTTAACAACTAGTTGTCCGTTTGTCTGGCCGGGCTTTTCATTCATGAATTCGTGGTTCGGCAGCACCAGCCTGCATCCCAAACTGAACAAGTAATCCGCCCATTAGTTCCAGAAGTCATGTGTGGACGCTATGTCTCCACCTTTCTATGCTGCTTCATCTCAATTTCGACCGCAGAACCTATGGTTTTCGCCTGGTTGAACTGAAGTTCGAATAACCTTCTTCTCCAATGAATGCCAGCTATCACGAATGACTTCCCACCATAAGATCTTCGTCTGCTGCAAGGCGCCACGACCCTTTTCCGATCTCCCGGTCAATCTCGTGGGCCCAAAAGAGATGTTTTTGTTCTAAAACATACACCACTGTCGAGTCTTTTTTCTTTGTCGGGTGGTTGTCGTCCTTCAACTCCCAGACACCTAAGCTCACAGCCCGCCTGAATCCAATCTGCACCGCTGCATTTGCACGCCATCTACCATGCGATTTGACCATCATTTCCACCTTAATAGCACTCATTGCAGTCATGTCAATGCCCTTCAACCTGAAGATAATGGGGACAAGAGGTGGAAAGAGTAATTCTCATTGTTAAGTCAATCGCCAGTCAGCAATCTTGGACCCGGGAACTTACTCTTGCCCTGGACTCTTACGCATGGGACGTATTGACCTCTACAAAGTCTGCCAGTATCACTGCAAATGTGACTTTTTTTTTTATTAGACCATGCCCATTATGTGTAAAGATTTCATGTGAAGATTAGCGTCGCATAGAAAAACTACAGTTAGCCTCAAAAATTCGTGCTAGACAGAATCGGGAGAAGAAAGAGAATGACAGGTTGGCGCAATCGACACCAAAAGCCTAAGCTTCTTGCAACCAACATCAGTGACTGCCCTCGCACTCCCCATGAAACCCCAACGAGTTCACAATTCTTTCCATCAACTCCGGCCTCGTTAGGTAACCTTCCGAAGGCTGCCATTACTTCGTCGTTGGAATATGACTTGCCTGTTATCATTGCAACCTTTGGGACTATCATGCCATCCTGTGCGGATTTACGTGCCTCGTTGGAAAATCCACCCATTGACACCACAACAGCAACCACAACGAATGGCGAATGTGTTCCGTCTTTACCGTTGCACACTTCACCAATTCCAACCACTGACGACCAAGCGCCCGCCGTTCTCCCAACGTCATTGTTGACATTTCCAACAGGAACATTGAAACGTTGAAACGCTCCTTCCACCCAAAACCAAATCTGTTCCGCCATCTAATGCCACTGACATTGACGAAACGAGAACGCAATTTTCACCCCCTGCCTTTTGTCCTGATTCATTTGTTCTAAGTCCACCAGTGCTTGACCTTTCCGTTACGAAAGCCACTCAATCTCCTACCATTCCTGATGCTCCCCTTTCACGCAAGCTGCACCTGGGCTGATCCTCTGGAGGGGAAGGAAGCTCGTGAAGACACATAGCAATTTATGACCTTGACGAGGATGAAGTAATGAACCGTGCCCCTAACGAAATCATATCTGCGGTGACTTCTTCAATGCTTCTAAGGGACTTCTACTGTCTGTAAAGAAACACCAACGGTTACTTAAAAACTTTACAAAAACTGAAGCTGAATTTGTAAAGCAGCAGTCCATGGCTCTCAATGCCAGTAAAGAGTACCGGCGTCTTCTCCTCGAAACAGCGAACAACAAATTGAAGTCGGCTCTCAGCGCTCGCCTCCCACACGTTCAAGTGGACTCGTTTGGAAACCAAAGAAGATTGAATTTGTTTCCAACCCAACACCGCAATACCATGCAGCTCCTCGTGGCCAACATCCAGCTCTAGGCAGGAGCGCCTCTACCCTTAAAAAAGTGAGGAGGGCCAAATGCCAGCAGTTGCATAAATAACGGGAATATGAGGGGGGAGGGAGAACGGTGCAGGGGGACAGGAACCAAGAGCTCCCCCCCCCCCAAAAAAAAAAATATGAGCCGAGGGGCGTAAAAATCATTGGAAAAATCTATATTCGCTATAACTTCAAGACTTTTTTATGAAACATACGTAAAGCACGAAGAGTAATCACACAATAAAAATAAAGTGGTCATACGTTTTCTAGCATGGGGCATGAAGGGAAAGAGGGGTGCTAGAATGTACCCTCGGTCCGAAAAATATGTACATACGTACGACTGAATGCTAGTTAGTCAAAGTCACATCGGTTGATTCTGTGTCGCATGTCTTGAATAAAGCCCAAGTACATAAAGGTGGTTTGCTGTACTATTATTCCTATTTTATGATTTTCGCTGATGGCTTAATTTCCAATTCATTTTGACAGTAGTAAGTCAGAGTGGCAGGGGAGAGTTGGTCGCGATGAAGTACTGCCAGAGTTTTTATTCCAATATTTATCATATTTTTAATAAAATTAATGAACATTTCAGGTTGTATAATAAGACGTACAGAAATTAATATAACACACTGTTACTCAATTTAACCAGTGGAGGATGTGGCCATAGCGGTTAAGGCGCTATGTAAATGATTTGAGGGCGAACTGGTTACTCCGACGAAACTTAAGTTCATAAAGGTGGCTTATTTCTAGTGTATAATTATACGCTGATGTCTTATTTCCAATAAATCCTTAATATTATTTACAGCGATGTGTGATAATTATTACTCAATTTAAATAACCTTTAGAAGATTTAACTTAATAACGCAAATTGAATGCACATTCTTTTCTCTATGTAGTTTCGCTTAGTGCAAAGCTACATATGTTCGATTCGTGTGCCCCGTCACGTTGCATTCTTTTGTTTCAAATCTAGTGTTATTAATGTATTCATAAAAACAAATTAAAATGCCAGACCAACGTTAAAATTAAAAGATAACTTTAAGTGGTTGCCCCCCCCCCCCCCCGGCTCCGGCATCTATTGTTCTAGGCACGTGGAACTCGTGCATCCGTACCAAACCATGGGCTCCTCATAACCCATCCTGCAAGTTCCACCCATTGCCGATTCCGCACTGTGATCATATCTTGGACACTTCGTGGAATCAATATCCAAGCTGCCACCCAGGCCGAAATTGCAAATCAAACTTGCTTCAGCCTGGAACACTGTGTCAACCTCTTGCCCAGAAGAAACCTACGGCTTCAGCATCTGGCAGTTTGACAACTGCACAACTCCTTGACCTCTTCACTGGAATTTCCAGCTGCGCATTTCACAAAATTCCGTATGCCTTCCTTGCACCAACTGCAGACTAAAGGCTAAGTTCTGCACATTCAGTTTCCAATCCCGAAACAATCCACAATCACTCAACGGCATTCCCAATTGTCAACAGCTTCCGCAATATGGCCGAGGAAGTAACCATTCTTCAGCAGTTTCCAAAACAAAAAAGGAAAGTCGATCTATAGAACATTTCGAACACGAGTGGTCCGGCCTTTGATTCCCCCCTCCCCCTCCCTCACCCCTTCAGACTGCCTTGTGAAGAAGCGGGACTATGTCATTAGCAAAACTGATGAATCTCATCCGAATGCTTTCCTCCTCGGCATCTGTTCAACGTTTTTCACCTTTTCCACAAATTTGAAATGACTTCCTCCATGTAACTGATGAACACTTCAATCAATCAAAATGCACCATACGACTGTTGATGCATTCATCCCTAAATCCAGTGGACCAACCAAAGACTGTCACCACAATATGAAGCAAGCTGATACCGTCCTAAAAAGGTCGAGCATTCCAGATGTTAACACAATTTTGTACTCAAATATTAATTTTGAACTGAAAAATCCCTCTGAGCAATCGTCTTTCTCTCTGAACCTGAATCAAGCTCCCGCCCCCCCCTTCTTTTTCTCTCCAAAAAAAAAAAAAAAAACTGATAATCTTCCTGAGGATGATCATGGAATCCAAGATTCCGGGAAGGGACTAACGCCCACTTGCAACCCTAGGCCCGCCACCAACCAGGACGAGGCCTACTGTCAATTCAAAAATTAACAGGTATAGTATATTTCCAGCAACAAAAAACGTAAATTTGTCAGCCCTCGTGAAGGCTGGCTGAAATTTATTTTTTTTGCTAAGGAAATATACTGTACCAAACCCCCCTACCTCCCCTCACAAGTCACCACCTCACATATCAAGAGAGAACAATAGATGCAAATGCTTCGAGTGAGCTCTATTTATAACTAGGGCTGCGTGTGTACAGTTGGGTTGGCAAGTTGGATGGCTCGACGAAATGTTAATCTTCAAGGCAACAGAGAGCATAAATTCAAAAATTGACAGGCAATAGTATATTTCCTTAGCAAAAGAAACAAATTTCAGCCAGCTTTGGGGGCTGGCAAATTTTGCGTTTTTCACATCGGCACTTGAAATTTTGTAGTTTTCACACGCATGCAAGGAAAGGTCAGAAGTTGATTTCACAAGTAAAGAGTTAATATTTTGTTGTAGAACTGGCTTACTATTGATGCAGCTAGCAACATAAGTCTTTAAAATTTGTAGTATGATGTGTATGAATTGAGCATATTTTTTGTTTGTGTGTTGATTAGATGTGTTATATTTTCAGGGTATGGATTGCTGTAGTGACTCTGCCATATCATTCCACTATGTATCTCCAAATATGATGTACGTCATGGAATACCTCATCTACCACTTGCGGCCGTACGGCTTATCAAATTATGTGGAACCTTCAGAAGATCATAACAGTAGTGTTCAGACTTCTATAGAAATTGATCAAGAGATAAATTCAACATCAATTGTGTGATGTGAATCTGTGATAGTGTTGTTATTTTGCTCAGGAGGTATTGGGAGATGTTGATCATCTATTGAATACCTAACAAAACTCAAAAAGGTGCCATTATTTGTAGGGGTTCCTTCTTTTTACAGTAGGAGTCCTAACAGCAACTGCATTTTTACAAAGCTGCGGTTTTCATCATATCGGAGTTAGTTGCGCTGAGTGTAGACCATGTTGAGTAGCATTTTAGGATTTTCAAATTGTGTATGAATTGTTGAGTGTAGAAGATGGTATTGTCACAGCAAACAAGTGTCATTTTTTAAGCTTTGTTTTAAGTTTGGGTAATTGGGCTATTCTAATGTACCCTGTAAATACCATAATAGCACTTTACCCATAGAGAAATAACCATCCTCCTCTAAGGAAGATTTGTTGGTTTGGCAGAGCTTTTTCCTGGTTGTTTTTGTAAATGTATGCCTACTTCTTTACAGGTATAGTAATTGCATAATGAAATGACAACTGAATAAGTGGCCTGAAAAAACTTGTGCTTTTTACGTTGTCAGTCATGTATAGATTTCACCAAGCATGACAGAAAGTTGAAATAGTGCACTGTAATGTTAAAAAAAAAATGATTATAAGAATCTGCTTCATTTTGAGAAGGCGTTAGCTTTGACTTCTGTGTTATTTGCTATTGACACCATCTTAATACCCAGACGCCATTGATGAAAATATTGCTGGCTAGTTAATAAAAAGCTCTAGCAAAACATAGCGATGGTACTGGGTTTTTCTTGCTGAAACAGTATGGTGCTGTAGAACAATCTTCTAATGCAGTTCCTGCTGCGGTTTAAAATTCCTACATTGTTTTAGGATCGCTAACTTGTAAACAAACAAGGTTTGTGAAATAACTGATTGTGCAAACCTGCTTACATCTTGTACGTATTCTTTGACATCTGCTTCAATGCAGCCAACCCTACTTATTTCCAAGGTTGATCGAAGTGTTAAATGAAAAAAAAATATTCTCGTTAGAACCTGGAATGATTACACCAAGGTTTAGCTTGGCACAACAAATGTGACAAGAAAAAAATGTCTCTTATCCTAATTTGCGTAGCTTTACGAGAACGGTTGTCTGTCAAAAATTGACTAGATTACTTGAGTTTGAGTGTAACAGCTCCATTCCTCAGTCATCAGCTTCATTCTGAGTATTTTCTTTTATGCTTAGGTTGTCCTAACGTCTTACTTCAGCCGCACACGATGTGCCACATTAAGTCAACTTTTGCAGAGGAAAACCTTGTTTTGAAGTAGACAAACATTTTTATTGTTGGAAGTTAATACTGGCAAGTCATACTGTGTCTTCTTTTAAAGAAATTATTTCAAGCATGTCTGCAACTCATTGCTGTTATTCCCACAAACTTTTAATTAATAGGTAGCTGGCTATTGGCTTTTCTGTTCGTTCGGTGCCAAGTGTCGTCGGCTTTCAAATGTAACGGATGGAATCCTAAAACCTTACCATTAAGTTTATAGACAAGTCGATGTACGCCGTAATTCTGTAATTGCGTTTTAGTCACGTTTTGTCATAACCAGATTATGATGTTATTGGTTAATCCATTGAATACCAGCAAAATTGATTATTAGTTCTACGTGATGCAAGTAAAAGATATTGCTGATAGCTCCTTATTTCTTAAATACTTAAACGCTCATACTACACCAAATTGATGGCGTTTTAATAAATACTTCTACCAATTTTTTTAAACGTTGATAATTTCTACCAAGTCCCAACCAAAGGACGTCGCAATGCGTAATTGGAACGTCATGACTGTACACTACTTCTACCAGGTACCAAAACAGACAAATTCAGACGTTAAAATAGTAAAATCCAAATTATTTTGAAGTTTACGATAAAGAAAATAAGTGTGACCTTGCCAGCTTTGTAGTGTAAGTAGGTACACTGGTAGTCCTTGCAAACAGTATTTGGTTTCGATGGTGGTATATCTGGCGCCGATTTTTTGAAGCGAGCTGTGTGGCTTGTAAAGTCTATAAAAACATGAAACATCAGAATGCAAGGTTACCAGCTGTTAAGAAGTGGCTTGTGGTCGAATAATGGCAAGTTGTATACTGGACGTTGCACATGATTAGCCTATTTTACACGAATAGTTTCCTATAGATTAAGTAATCCGGTGCAAAACCAGTAAACCGTATTACAGATTTCCTTTTTCATCCATTAATTAGAACATAAAGTGGGTGTATGATTTAATTGTGTGACACTTATCAGTCTTTGGGTTAAATAAAATGGTTTGCTGTATTTCACTAATGACTGAATACTTCTGAGCTGAAGCCAGACTAGCATCCCATCAATCTATGTATAAAATGAGAATAATTTGTGTTAACATGTGCACCTTGGGTCTAAACAGTGCCACAATGTAACACTTCCGAATTTTTACTGGTAAGCACAAACGCTCCTATTATCATTTGGAGTAAGAAACCTGCAATCCAACCATCGTAATACCTTAAGATCTGAGTTGTGAGTGGACATTGTGTGGATGGAATGCGTGGATTGCTCACATTGTTTTTTTTTTTGTGGAGACAATAAAAAATTTATTAAAAACAATTTCAGTTTTCAACATTTGTAAAAAAAATTTGTATAGGAAGTAGCCAGAGTTCTTGTAAATATAAACGCAAAAGTTAAGTAGAAAAGTTTTTTCGTATCGCCATGCAACCCTAATGTGTTCTGCATAGAGTATTTTGGAATTCTTCCTTGCATGCTCCTAGAAATACGGGACTGGCTAACAATTCCACACACCCACTGAAACAATATTGGAATGCATTGGCAATGGGCGAACGTGAAACAAAACTTCAGTTCTGTCACTCTAACGGGGTACAGTGTGAATTTTCTTTTCGTTTTGTCGGGTGAAACCTTTTCCCCCGTGTTTCTTGTATCAAACGTTGATTTATGTCCGGTAGACATTAAACAATTTTTGGTAGCTACTGTACTTTTTTTTTTAAAACTGGGTCGGATTGGAACAGATCAGGTCGCAGACCAAATTGTACTACTTAGTAACTGGCAGTTATATAATAGAAGGTGTCGGGCAGTAAGCTTGGAGCTTTTTTTATGGCCCAAGCAGCAGATGTTAAGTGGAAGTTACCACAATCATTTTAGTTGTTTTTTGCCGCTTGAGGAATGAAACCGTAGGACCCGTATACAGTATGTCCCAGAATTCCTGTCCAGGTGAAATAATGTGTTAAGACTTGGATACAAGTTCCTGATAATAACATGTTCGTATAGGAAGTCACCTATGGCGAATCCGATGATATCCAAAATGACCTTGGAGGACGTCTTCAAAGTCATCCAGTGTGTAACTTCTAAACTATGCATGGTATAGGCATACAGATATTAGAAAGTTGTGGGGGATCGTGGGACTAGTACAACACAAAAATCGGAACAGAAATCGAATACAAAACAAGGAAGATATTGGTAAATGAAGGTGGGTGGTGCAGAGAAGCTGTCCTTAGGGCAGCAGGAATTACAGAAATAGACCTAGTTGAACTACCAAACGAAACGGCAACAAGGAAAGTAAACATTCTTGCCTTATTCCAGTGAGACTAAAATAAACTTCAGTGACAAATTTACGCCAAAATCCTCCACAACTCCCTCGGCTAACTTCAAAATTAATTTTTTTATAGCTGACGCAAATAAACATTACCTATTTTAATAGCAGTTTCCCCTTTTGAGCTTAATTTCCCCTCGATTCTTGAAAGTTGTCTTCCCTGCCAGGCTCGTACAGTAGCGTGCCCAGGTCGGCTTATACAAGCGCCGGTGCAGCCTTCCGTTGGCATCATTTCTCCTAGGGCAATCACCACGCGTGATGGTTCTGAGCTCCCCGAATCATCGATACCCTCCGCATACCTCCGTTCCGTGGAAGGACGCTTCCACCGCTCCTCTCAAGAGTTTGTTTGACCCTCCGTTCCTCCGGACTCGTGGCGGCATCATCCGTTCCTTCAGTTTTGGATGATCTTTCTCCGCCCTCACGGGATCTGCTACCGCCACCCCTCCCTTCTTCGGGAAACCTCTCACCTACCGAACCTCTGGCGTTGCTGCCGTATGTTTCCTCCTCCTGCCGCTTCCGCTTCGCGGGCAACTGCTTCACCTCTGGTTTTGACCTCTTCCAATGTTGATGCAAGTCGTTTTCAACCTCCACACACGACGTGCCTTACGTTTTCATACTCAGGGGAGGGTCTCGTACCCTGCCAACGACCTTACATCTCCCATGAACCAGCCAGGCGTTCCGGCCGTGCCCCGGTAGCAGGTCCTTCCATTTCTAGACAGCCTCAACAGCCACCTTCCGCGGCATTTCCTAACCTGATTTCTCGCTTTCCTTCCGCTGCCCAAAGACGGGCTTTTCGGAAGTTCGGTTCCTCTTTCACATCCTCCGTTCCTGTCCCTCTCACGGAGGTGGCTACCTCTCTTCACCGCCGATTCTGCCGTAACCCATTACTTCCTTTCCTCTTGGCACGGACTCTGCCTCCTCACCAGTTTTCTGTCCTCCGGACTGTTTACGCCTACCTCTTCCCTTCCCAATTTTCGACAGACCTTTTTGCAAACCTAACCTTCTGAAGCTCACCCTTCCGCCCCTGCAGCACTTAACGTCAATCTACTTTGTGAAGAACTCTTCTATTTTGACGTCCAATACGCTATCCTCCGACCTTGCGTTCACAGCCTGTTACCATACCAGGCATTATACCTTTAATTTCAAAACCTCCATCTGCAACTTCAACAGCCCTCCGTCTTCCTGCTTTTCCTTCCGCACGCCCTTCCTGTGTAGAAGACATCACGCCACCATCTTCACCTTCCCGAACTTGGCTACAAGTCATGGGGATAATACACCATCGCATCAACCTCCATTAGTTACGTATCTTCCTCCAAGAAACGTCACCAGCTCGCATCCGCTCAAACAGACTCCCTCCGTTCGCGTGCCGCCATTCCAGCCTTCGTTGCTTCCTATTTGTGACGTCATTCCCCTTCCACTTGCCGGAGGGCGCAGCTTGTACTACCTATAATGTTGATTAAAAACAAACAAAAATACAAGCAAATCCTTACTATAACGCTGTCCTACGTCACGAAGAAGGAATGAACGGCCGATGTTTCTACTAGTCATCCGTCCCACTCGGTTCTGGCGTTCCCAGGTCTTACTCCACATTTGACATAGCCTTTTGTCGCGTCCCTCTGTCTATGGTTCTCCTCCTCACCGCTAGCCGGCGCTCCTCTGCATCCTAACGGACAGTTCAAAAATCTTGCGCTGGACTAACCGTTTTTTCTGTACGGCTCTTTCTTCAGTATGGACGACTGCTAACAATGGTAGTAGGAGTGAAACTATTCGGTGGTTTTAGTGAAAAATATAGGTTGGGCATTGTTTCCTAGGTGGTCGCTGGTTCGCCGGTGGTCGCTGGTTCG
>JAHWFP010158738.1:0-18067 GCA_023313725.1 Lithobius niger | reverse complement strand
TGCTGGTGCTGGTGAGGAGGGGCGGGGAGTATTTCTCAATGGCGTTCGCACGAACGAACGCAGCTCTCGCGCACACACACCCTTTCGTTTATTGATCACCCTTTAATTAGGGCGGAAGATATTCGCATTAATTTTGCAAACTAAAAATTAGAATATTCTCAGCAGTTGCATAGGCGCTAATTAGGTATGCATTAAAACCACAAGGTTCGGATTTCAAAGTTAACTTTACAACCTTGGTTTTGTTGGCACGTTGTAAAATAGAAGGAAAAAAAAAACCATTTTAAATGTGCGATATCATATAAATTGAGTAAACTAATTTTCGACTTGGTAAAGTTGAAAGAGAGGAAAACAAAAAAGTAAAAAAAAAAAATAGAAAATTTATTATATTTTTGTTTCACGACGAACCGCAGCGCTATTTATGAAGGAAGCATCAAGATAGTAATAATACGAATAATAATAATAATAATTGCGCGTTCGTATTGATAATGGGTTTTCGTATTTTGAAAGAGAAACCCAGTGTACCGAGAACGCACGCGATGTCTTGGGTAATTAGGTTTACGGCTGCCTGCACCTCGTTCTTAAGAATTTTATTTTATTTTTAGATTTTTTTTTTAAAGATGGGGCGCGTTATAGTGACGAGAAACTAGAGAACCAATTTTGAGGATTTTGCCGTTTTACTTTCCTTGTACAAAATCGCGCCATAATTGAACTGAATAATTAAATTACCTCCCCCCCCCCCCCCGTTTGTATAAGTAGTGATTTGTATTAAAATATCGGACGAGGGAGGGGGGGGGGGGGGGAGTTTGTGATTCTTTCACCGTTTGTTATCATTTGTTTCAATTTATTTTTTTTTTTTGGGGGGGGGGGGGGGGGGCTGGGTGAGACGGGGTGTGTGAGGTGGAGAGGAAAAGAAAGGGGCACAAATATCTTATTCTTTAAAATTATTATTTCTAAGTAGCCGATTTTTAGGCCTCGTTTTAAAGAATGAAAAGCAGGGATGCTGCCGGTGTGAAAAAATGTGAAAAGCGTGAAAATTTGCCAGTGATAAAAAAAATAAAAAGGTGAAACATGTGCAAAAATGGGAAAAATAAGTGAGTTGGTGTGAAAAAAAAGGCAATATGCACAAACGAAGTAAAAATGATCAAATTATCTAGCCCGGATTACTTACGTAGTGATTTCATTATACGTAAAATCACTAGATTAGTGCATTTGTCTTTGCAGAGCTTGTTGCAATGAGACAAAAAGACAAGCTCTACCGAGATAAATTAAATAGACTTGTGATTATATAATGAAATTGTGAATTATGAACTGTTGCTTTTGAGAAAATGGCAAACATTTTCTGAGTAAATCTATCAAAGGGCTTCTTGTAGGTACTTTAAAGGCATCTTGAAATAGCAAAAAAAAAAATGAAATTACAGAGAAATTACTGCACAATGGTTACAAGAACAGAAATTTTTTTTATTAATTATCTGGTTTATGAAAACGAAGAAGGAACAGTGATACAAAAATTAAAAGTAGGTATACGTGAAAAATGTGAAAAAAATTAAAAGTGGAAATGTGAAAAAAAAAAAACTGGTACTCCCGGTAGCGCCCCTGAAAATAAAAAGTAGGATTTTATATTTTTTCAAGTTTAATTTGGTAAACCTTAAAAAGGACATTCTCTCCAGTATTTCACTGCATCTACACGTTATCGGCTTGTCCTACATTGTCATTTGTTAGATGGAATGCCAAAAGAGTAATTGCCTTATAAGGGGTAAAAAAAAACACGGGAAAAATGAATGCGCTTGCAACATTTCCTTACGTTTAACCTAACGTCAGAGCTTAGCCGATTTTTTTTTTTTTTGGGGGGGGGGGGGGGAAGGGGGGGAGGGAAGGGTGCAACTATCTGGGTGTAAATGAGTAAATATTGGTCAGCGTCTTCAGCCAACTAACTAGAAGGGGTCGGACGAATATTCGTTCGTTAAGAAAAAACACAGAAAAATGTTTTGTGTAATTTTACGGGTTTGTTTTATTTTTGAGTTGTTTTTTTTTTTAAGTTTTCCTGTGGGTTTCCCGAGTCCTAGTCAGTCCGCGCTACGCTTTCTCCCCTTCCCCGCAACCAATGCATTAGTAGGAATATTCCATACGTTTTGGATTGCTTACTTGTAAGTGGAGGGAGGGGGATTGGGGAGGTGGGGGGGGAGTAGAATGCAAATTTTGGATGCGGGCAATAGCCCTCCCCCAAAACATTTAGGAACTAACGAATGGGGAAGTTAACCAGGGCCATGGCAGGCAGTTGATAAATGACGTCAGCTTCAATATCATACGTGAAAGCAAGAATTTATAGGGTTGGGAAAGAGAATTTGTGAAACCCTACTGAAACAATTTAGATTCATTCCTATTAGTTTCGTCTAAATTTATAGAGGGCGCCATGAGTTTTTTGTGGGAATTTCTACTCAGTTTTCAGCCTAAAGTTAACGAAACTAGCTTGTATTTTAATTATTATATAATTTAGCTTAGTTGTAATTTAGTCTACTCTAGATTTGGACGAAAAAATGAGCAAAAATTAACAGCTGGAACGTGTGGCGCCCTCTGAAAACTCGAGACGGAACTAATAGGAATGAATGTACACGTTTCAATAGAGACTGTTTAGAATTACAAATTCCCCTCCCCACCCTATGACCGCCCGCGTACTGAGCGACTTGTCCGCGCGGCAGGTTGCTGCAGCCAATGAAAATGATGAATGCGTGGTTCTACATAAACGGTAAGCATTCTCATTGGCTGCAGCGAACTGGCCGCGCGGCCAAGTCACTCAGTGCGCTGGCGGCCTATGAATTCTTAGTGAAAGGGAAAGACGTCATGGAGAATTACGGTCATTTCGTGCTGCAGATGGCATTTCATTTTTTTTGGGGGGGGGGGGTGTGTTATGTATGCCTTCCAAATTTCCTTGTAATGTAAATAAATTAAACTTGTGGTATATTACGTATGACTTGCAATGCCAATGAAACTTAGGTGTTTAGTGAAAAACAGATTTCCTTTTTTTTTTGGGGGGGGGGGGGGTTAAGAATGGAAACAAATTTGTGAACGAATATTCGAATATTTTATTTTACGAATATTCGAATACTTTTTTCCCTATTCATCCGACCCCTACTAACTAGTTGGTGCTCAAACCCCATCAACGAGCACATTATTGTAAGATACAACGAACTAAAATGCAATGTTTCACCAACAGAAATTTTAAAAGACAAAACGTGCACATGTAAAGGGGAAAACGAACGTTTCGTAATCAAACCAATACCGTCGCTAGATTACGATGAAATTAAACCATAGCACAAACTGCCGAGTCACACCCAAAACAAATTCTGAAACTAATTTTAACAATTTTTTTTTAAAAAAGTAAACGAAAACCCTCACCTCCTTTTCAAAAAAGGCAAATACGGGAGCGCCGTGCTTCCCAAAGATGATGCGACTAGAGAAGATGGTCCATTTCCGAGTTCCGGTAGTATTGTTTTAGTGAAGATATACTATTTAGGACCGTGGTGTGACGTCATATCCGCCAAAGTATCCCGAACAACCAATCAGAGTGCTGCAAGGATGCACGTGACTAGTAGATCTGCACAAAACGCAGTTGTAAAAAATAAAATCTCTCTGTGTACGTTGTTAGCCGACGAAAAAAAGTATTTACTTTAGTAAAAAAGCAAACTATAATAAACGGAGATTAGGTTTTTTTTTTTATGAATTTCCGTTTATCGAGCAAGCCAACAGTCTCATTTTGTAGACGTGCTTCCTCACAGTTCTCCGATTGGCTGACATTGTTGGCTTCGCTTTTTCTGGTGTAATATGGCGTCACTAACACCAGCATGGCCGTCTCCTTACTGTAGATTGCCGTCTTCTTCCCGCAACATGGCTGTCTCCTTCGTTTAATCCTTGGCCTGACCCGGAAGTAAGTTTGTAACGTGAAAAAAGGTCTATTGGTGTTTCATGTCCTACCAAAATTATCGTTCTTCTCTGGTCCTTCCTCGGTCCTTCCTCCTTGGAAGCCAGTCGAGAAAGACGCGGGTGATGTTCATTTGAACGCCACGTGGGTTTCACGACAAATCCATCCTTCAAAGAGTATTTTTTTTGGCATATTTTTTCCTTTCTCAAACCGATTTAAGTTTTAAGTTCATTAAAAATGGGGAAATTCCCCTTAATATATTTGTTTTCAGGAAGAAGGTGGTTATGCACTAGAGGTTGGTGTGTACGAATGACCGAAGATTGCAAATTTATTCCTGCCCGAGTGTTCTTTTCAGTAAACAGGATTTGTACATTTTCAAATGCGGGGTGTGCTCTGTGGATTGCGTACGGGGTGAAATTTTTGGTGCAAACGAACCAGTACTGCACTAAGGAGTTTGACTCCACATGCAATCCGAAATTAGATTATTGGGATGTAGTCCTGTTTAAAAGCGCATAGCCGCAGACCAAATCCTCCGTGTTAAAGCTTAGCGCATGCGTCGTACATGTCTTGGCATGTGTGGTCGCACACACAATGAGCCCACACCCGGAGTTTCACGATTGCTTGCGTCATACGTTTTAGGATTACAGAAATCTCGATGTTTACAGAAATCTCAGTCGGTGTTTCATACTTATCTGTTTAGGCAAGAATTTATAGGGTTTGGAGGAAAATTTGTAACTCTGAGAAGTCCCTATTGAAACACGTTAGATTCGTCTCCATTAGTTCAGTCTGAGTTTTCAGAGGGCGCCACATGTTCTATCTGGTAATTTTTTTCCATTTTTCAGCCCAAATCTAAAGTAAACTAAATTACAACTAACCTAGGCTAAAAATAATTAAATATAAGCTAGTTTCGTTTAGTTTAGTTTAATTTTTGGCTAAAAACTGAGTAGAAATTCCCACATAAAACACATGGCGCCCTCTATAAACTAAGACTGAACTAATGTGAATGTATCCAATACGTTTCAGTATGGGTCTCAGTCACAAATTCTCCTCCCAACCCTATAAATTCTTGGTTTAGGGTAAATAAAAAAGTACGGTCAAAAAACAATATTACAGCGCCATTTTTCGCATGATCATGCCTGGACCTGCGCAAGGTGTTAACATGGAAGATTTGGTCTGCGGCTAAGCGCTTGTGTCCTGTTTTTAAGTTTCTGAAGGCTTCGTCGAACGTAGGTGGCTGTGCATGTAGTTCCTGGTGCACGACGCATCATCTGTTTTGAATACTGGTTTGTTTCCGAAATGTTTTTTTTTCCCCTTCACTTGTTCACGATCTGGCTATTGTCTTTTAAAATTCGTTTGGGTTCTTTTCGTTAGTCACCCAAATCCACACAGCGAAGCAGATTCTATTCATTTCTAGTGCATTTTTAAATTTTTTTATTTAACATACACGTAGGTTTGTGACATTACAAATAGCAGTGGTGTTGAATTCTGCAAGTGTGTTTTTCATGTTTGTAATTGTATTTTTGTTTGTTTGTTTTTTAACAGGTTGCTAAACGCGAACAAAATTTCGTGCATCAGAAAGGATACCTTCGCCGATCTTCACAGCCTCAACTTACTGTAAGTTTTTACAAACTTATTTATTTCTTCCCCCCCCCCCCCCACCCCTTTTTTATTTTTAGATTTTAAGGATGAGGAATGGTGACGATGGTTTTACGGTAACGCCTTAATCATCGTTATTACTATTTATGACAAGGGTTCTATGTAAATTTTGAATATTATTCACGTATTTGGATGGTCACAGCTTTCCATACCGCATTTTTAAAACGGGCATAGATGATGTTGTTAGCAAAACACTTGAAAAAAAGAAATCGGAAACCAAGAATACTGAAAATTTATAAATATTTGGTGATATTTGTGTATAACGATGATACGGGGGATACATTGACAGAAGTTAATATAGGTAATTAGGAACAAAGTGTGGCTACAGCATAATTCTTATGCAACACGCTATGCTAATTATTGTGTGCTCGGCGTATCTTGGGTCCTTCTGGTTGTTTATGAGCGCCTATGTCTTCCTGGAGGGGGCGGCTTTAATCGATGGCCGCCATTGTTTTTGTAACTATTTTGGATATCAACAAGGCACTCTGCTACCAAAAACATACAATCGGTTATTTGTGTAAATTCTGGGGCGAACTCAAGATACGCTGCGGACACTGTAAAACGCTACACTATTTACAATTTCAAGAGTCAATCCAAAAATGTTCCCCAGTCTTTAGAAAGAAAAAAAGAAAATACCAAATACCAATATTTGGGAACGGGAAGCACTCGGCATAATGGCAACACCAACACAGGGCGTACGCACATTGAAGCACTTTCCACCCTCGCCCTCGAACGTCTGCATACGCCCCTGACCACAGTGTTGAGTGTTTCCTGTTTGTGAGTAAGCATTAGTGTTGAAAAGATTTGAAATTTTCGTACTAAAGAAAAGGGAAAAAACAATAAATTGACCCTTGAAATATTAAACGACTGTGTTTTAATCTGTAGGGTAGTATACTGCTATGTTTGAAGATTGGCATTGCTGTTAATATAGATTTGGACTGCTTGCTGACACTAGATATTCGAGTTTTGGTCAATGGAAATCAGTAATCATTGTTAAACTGGGTTGTTAGCTAACTCGAGAACCCAGCAATCTAGAGCTTACCGAATTTTAAAGCTAGAAACAGAACCTGACAGGTGTCGTTCTGATGAATAAATTTCTGACGTATAGAACTGCATACATTTTTTTGTCAGACGTTTGTAACTCTACTGAGGTGAGGAGCTCTCAAGCCCACTCAAACTGCAGCAATTTCTACGGCCGACCAGTCTATCGCGACCGTCACCGTGACCAGCCAACCCAATTCGTTCGCACTTGATTGTCGTTACTCAAGGGCGTACGCACATTGGAGAACTTGGGGCACGTGTCCCTCCCCCTTTTCGGTTTTTTTTTACCCTATACTCATTCAAAGTCATAAAAAAAAAACCATTAAAACAAAAAAACAAATACTCATTTGCCGTACAAAAGGTCCTCAAAAAATGTGTCCAATTGTCCATTTTCGTCAAGTGTTTGGCACCCTCTCCTCCCCTCGCCATTTGAAAGTCTGTGTATGCCTCCGCTGTCATCAGTCGTATAGCAACTTGCAAGATTTCATATTATACGTCGTAAGCCGACTGACGTACCCCATCGACCGACCAATTGGGTGATGATTCTTCTGTCCTCCGATCCGGGGTTTTTCAAGATTTACAGGAGGTACAGATACACGATAAGATCCAGATTTGTATCATGGATAATATTTCTGTAATGTGTGGCGTAGTGGCAACCCGGGCCACTGCACACTGTGACAGAGGTTGGCGCTAATGACGCAGCTGTCGACGCGTCATTAAACCTCAACCCCCGCCCCCCAGCAAACAAGTCTGGAACTTGATACGAGAAACCCAAGATCGCGTGGAAGAATCTCTGAAGCATCTGCAGGAGCACATCATTGGTTAGCGATTGCCATGGCAATCTGAATCAGTCATTACTTTACCTTTCATCTAACACAAATTATGTGATTAGTTCAAATTTTTTGCCTGTGCAATGGCGGCACAATATAAGGGATCTAATTTTGCTTTGAATCGGTACGCAGGCGCTTACAGACTTCCAAAAAAAAGGGGGGGGGCGGGGGGGGGGGGCAACACCGAAAAGGGCAAAGAGTGATAAAAAAAACCAGGTAAATAGCAATGGAAGATGTAAATAAAGACATTCAATATTTTTCCGACCTCTGCGTTGCGACGTTAAAAAAAAAAACAAGTGTTCTAAACAACTAGTAATGACAGGTACATACTGAATTTGGAATCAATATTCCAAGCCTCGAATAGATTTATATTCTAATAGTTTTTACCTTTTTTAATGGTATTTCTTCATAATTTTATCTACTGAAGGAGCCTTCAAAAAAACGCGGGGCGGGTCACGTGCCCCTAAGTGCATGGGGCAAGGTGGTTGGATGGTTAGCATGACCATCTCATGTTCCACAGGTCCTGGGATCGAGACCACCCTCAGCCACCCCTGACATTTTCTGGAGTAGAAGGGCCCTCATGCTCATGTCTCATGCTCATGTCAATTGTGGTAGGTAAAGATCCTAGGAATTTTAGATGGAATTTTCCTAACAAAATGGACCCTTTATCCTTCAGGCAATATGGCTATTGCTGGGTGTGCATAGTTCCCTTGGATCTATACTGGCAAACTGTGTTGGTAAAGTACTCAGGATCAAATCTGATCAATGTATTAGTCAATCTTTGTAAAAGCACTTCGGGTTGGCAAAGACCTGTGGACAGAGAAAAAAACTTTGATATAAATTAGGGAAAACCCTTTTTATTTTTTTGTTACATTCATTCCACTTGAGATTCATAATTTGGCACGCTTGCCTGAATAAGGATTTTAAACTTTAAAGATCCACTCTCGCCAACTTTGTGGTAATGTTTCCTTAGAGTTTAGAATCCTTGTTGGAAATAATTTCAACCGTGGGAACTAGCATTGGGTTTCTTGTTTTTTTTTTTGTCCCACATTCAAGATGTGGGAAGTTTGTTTGTAAGCTGTTTTGTACTACCCCCCATACATGATTGTTTCCCCCTCTCGGAGGTTGTAAGCGTGAAAGCTTGTCACCATTATGCGCTGCTTGAGGTTGCACGATCGTCATTGTTTTGGCTCGGCAGTCACGATTTTGGAGAAACACAAACTCAAAGAACCGTCGTCATCGCGCTGCCTTCACCGTAGTTCATGTTGACGAGAAACGTCGGGTCGCTATGAATGAAGATTTCTTTTTCACGTTTCAGAATGGAAGTTTTTATTCTCTCTCTCTCTCTTTTGCTGCCTATTTCCTCTTCCTCGCCACCCCCCCCCTCCCTGCACATCTTCTCTTCATCCTACCGCTGCCACCACTTGTAACTGTTCACTCACGCGCACACTACTTGCATCTCCATTCTTGCGACGACGCGTCCCAACGAGGACTCTCATCGCGACGAATCATCTTCGCCATGACTTGTGAAAGCGTCATTCAAGAGTCGCCACTAGTTAGTGCCAACCAAAACCAGTAACCGCTGTAACAATCGGCACTGGGTCGTAAACAACAAAGTGCAACTTAACCAAAACCAATCCAATATACTTAATATAGCATAATTATCATTCTTTAATACACGATTAATTAGCAGTTTAACGCGCCTGAAGTTGTGATTTCTGGATTTGAGGCACGCTAACTAGTGTGGACTCATTTAAGCACTGTGCTTCTCTTTGAGAGCTGACGTATTGATCCAAGTCAAGCTTTCCATCTTCCAGTCAGTTTGGCGCTTGCTTTCTTCCCTCACCTTCCTTCCTTGTCTTTTGAGGTTTTGGAAAGGGGGGAGTGTCTTCTTTTTAACACTCCCCCTCCCACCCTCCCAATCTGTTATAATGCATGTATTCGCCGTCAAGTCTTTGTGAGTGAAGAACTTGTTTCAATACCTGAGAAAAGGTGTTTTGTTTACCTCCTCGTTGGAGATGCTTTCTTCTGCTTCCTCTTTTTTTTCTTCTTCTTGGGCAAGTATACTTCTTAAGTTGCTCAGGAAGCATATACCTCGTCAAGAACACAAACAACCAACACAAACGAAGGAAACGTGCTTGAAAGAGAGCAACAAGGAGAGCAAACAAGGGCTGCCTGTGTATGAGACCTAATTGCCGGAACTGTGGGTGGTCCTGCGTGAACAAAAGCAACGGGCCAGATTGAAGCAAACATTTTGGTGGGTGTATGGTGAAAGGAATCGAGGTGGTGTTCGTTTGCCTTCTGGAAGAGGGCGAAAGAGTTGCAATATAAAAGGGGGAAACAATGCATTAGTGCCTTGGCTGAAAGTTTGGGGAAAATTAATTAGAGCTTGCTTGAATGAGTCAGGCTTATCTAGTGCTACCCATGTCGCTGAATTTATCTCACCCATTCCGCCAAAGGTCAACGGACCCGTGATTATTAAATTTGCACTAACAAAGTAGCTCAAACGTAAAGGAAAGTATACAGCCCCCCCCCCCCTCTAAAAAAGTGGGGTTGCAATAAATCATGACTTTTGCACACAAATTGATTTGATTTGATTTGAATTTTTAAATCATTACTTTTTTTCAAATTATTTTAAAGTTTGTAGGCAACCACATTACAAATAAACAAGAGGGGTAGCGAGTACCTAGTCTCAAGCGGTCGTCTCTACACGCCCACCACTTCCGCTACTTTCGGGCGACTTATGCTTCATACTTCCGATTTTTTAAAAATTTAGTTTACAAATTCGTAGTCATCGTGGCTGAGCGGTGAGAGAGCTCATCCTGGTTGCTGGAGGTTTGCAGACCTGGTCGAAACCCTGGAAAGGGGACCTTGGCAAAGTCCCCACCAGGACTAGCCGGCCAGGGTAGCGTGAGAGGCAACCAGGCTCCTTCAACGGCTATGGGATGTATTCTGGCTAATTCTGGACAATCTTTTGGCCTCGATGATGATCGGAGGTTTCCCGGATCGAATCCCCGGGCTGGTACCTCCCTTTACCAGATTTCTTCTTCTCTAAAAAAAAATCTGGTAATGTTCAAAATTGAGCCGTTCAGCCATACAAGCATTAATTGCTTCGGCTGACATAAGGCTCGTTAAAATAAAAACAAACAAAAAAAGGTACCACTAATTTTTGGACGCTGAATCTAATGGTGAAAACCGTTTGTCTCTCTCTGGTTCCGTTACATAAATAATGGGCTCACTTCTGGTCATTTATGGGCCACTTCCGCTTCACGCTTCAGGTTTATTTTTTATTCCTTTTAACTAATTTTTGGACTCTAATGGTGAAAACCATTTTGTCTCTATCTGATATACCGTTCTATACATGATGGTCTCACTCGACTACTTCCGGTCACTTGTGGGCCACTTCCGTTTCATGCTTCGGGGATTTTTAAATTCCTTTTAACTAATATTTGGATGCTGAATCTAGTGGTGAAAACCGTTTGTCTCTATCGCGTACCTTTCCATAGATGACAGTGTAAACGGGGAAGTTGTAGGCAACCATAAATTAATGCAAACACAATAAAAAATACGATTCGGAGCAGTATCGTTGGCCGAGCAAACGAAGTGAGTAAGGGCAAATGCTCGATAGAATTTGGATTTTGTACTTCTGTTTGTGTGTTTGCGACACACTAACTAGTAGAAAAATTGCAGAAAATAGTAGAAAAATATGCAGACAATCTGTAAAGGTTTGGCAATAATGAAATGGCATCACAGCAAATTTCGGAAAATCTGTTGTTAGCTTTCCAAACATTCTTGGTTTCAATAGACTGTCTCGTTTGCAGTCTTTACAACCCTTCAACTTTTAGCTTACCTTAAGTTCTTAGGGTCAATAAAGTGTCTCATTACATCCCTCATCCATTAGCTTTCCTCACATTCTTGTGTCGAGAGATTGTCAGGTTTACACCCCTGCAACTTTAGCTTTTCTAACTTTCTTGTTTCCAGAGTGTGTGGTTTACACCCTTCAGTTTTTCCTCACATTCTTGTGCCAAGAGAGTTTCAGGATTACACCCCTCCATCTTAGCTTTCCTGGCTTTCTCGGTGTCAAGAGAGTGTCTGGTTTACACCCCTCCATCTTAGCTTTCCTGACTTTCTCGGTCTCAAGAGAGTGTCTGGTTTACGCCCCTCCATCTTAACTTTCCTGGCTTTCTCGGTGTCAAGAGAGTGTCTGGTTTACGCCCCTCCATCTTAGCTTTCCTGGCTTTCTCGATGTCAAGAGAATGTCTGGTTTACACCCCTCCATCTTAGCTTTCCTGGCTTTCTCGGTGTCAAGAGAATGTCTGGTTTACACCCCTCCATCTTAGCTTTCCTGACTATCTCGGTCTCAAGAGAGTGTCTGGTTTATGCCCCTCTAACTTTTAGCTTTCCTGTCATTCATGGTGTCAACAAGAACATGTCTTTGAGTTGCACCCCTCCAATAATTTAGATTTCCTGACTTTGTAGCAAATTAGCCCTAGATTGTAGTTAGTAGGCCCTCACCACTACTTACCTGCGTTTGGAGGCGTATAGGACTATTTGTCGTTTGACTAGTGTTCTAGGCAACACCTTTGAGAGAGAGCCAGTATGTTACAACATACTGGCCCATACCCAAAGGGGAAACTCATTCTGATTATACATTAACGTTATTGTAGATCTTTTCTAGCCTGGATGCACGTCTCAGCTCATCTAAAGGAATAGTCTAGAAGGGGAACTTTCTAAAAGGTATGAATCACGATTGGGTGTTGGCCCATCTGTACAAATACGAGGGCGGAACACTGACTCGAGATCTTTAGCGATAAGTTGGTCTTAACGACAGGTCTTTAGCAACAGGTTTGGCTGCTGTTATCATCTTGGACTTCTCACCACTGTTGTAGGTAGTTAGAATGTAGTCTAAACTCCCACCATTCGGCAAGTAACCTTGAATGTTTATTATTTCGACTGTAGCTTAATACCTCCGTATCCGCCTTCTACTGGTCATGGCTTCTTAAGTGTCTCCTAGCACTTGGGAAGAACTAGAAGAGACTTGGATTGAACTTATTGCATGTTCACTGGATTCGAACCCGTTACACTTTCATAGTGTCAAGAAACTGTCTGGTTTACACTTTTCCAACGTTTAGCTTTCGTGACATTCTAGGTGTCAAGAAAATGTGTGGGCTACAACGCTTCCATCTTTAAGCTTCCCAATTCTCTTGGTTCTAATAGAGCGTCGGGTGTATTTGTTTTCTTGACATTCTTGGTGCCAAGAGATTGTCTGGTTTGCCCCCTCCTAATTTTAGTTTCCTGACATTCTTGGTGCCAAGAGAGGGCCCATAAACTTTTAGCTTTCCCGGCTTTCAAAGTGCCAATAGTGTGTCTGGTTTATACCCATCCAACTTAGCTTCCCGACGGTCTTTGGGCCACGAGTGCCTCTGGTTCACTCCTCTCTAACGTGTAGCTTTCCCGACGTTCTTGGTTCCAAAACGCCGTCTGTTTACACCCCTCCAACGTTTAGTAGCTTTTGTCATATGTTTGGTGCCAAGAGCGTGTCTGGTTACTCCTCTCATGTAAAGTGCCAAGGGAGGACGATTAGTTTCGAGTAGGCTTAATCCCAGTTTACTCCTTACTGCATAGCTAGGAGACTCTGTGCATAGCATTACTTAGTAGGCATCACAGCAACAAGGCTTAAAACTTCTACCGACCCTGATACGCTCCAGAGGTTCAACCTTTCAGTTCAACCGCCAAACACAAACTGATGATGCTTCATTCCAGCCGGCTTTTATACCCGCTGGAGCAGAGGATGCCCGCCATGGATTTACATCAAGTGACTGGCTGAACTGCCTGAGACCGGTTCCAACTGGTTGAGCTGTGGGGCTCGCTCGCTGTGTAGCTGCTGGCGTTCAGCTAATTCCCGTGCTTAGGCGGCAATTGGCCAGGCACGCAGGCGCTCATGTAACGGCAAGGCACACCGCGAGTTTTGTCTTCGTGTTGCATCGTACTGATCATGAACAGCCGTTATGCACCAATTTTTAGACTTCCGGTGTTCTTGGTTCCAAGCGAGTGTGTGGTTTACACCTCAACTTTTTAGCTTTCCTTTTTCTTGGTGCCAAGAAAGTGTGTGGGTGACTAGCGCACACCCAGGAAACTTTTGAATTTCTCCGACTGTCTTGGTGCAGGGAGTGTGTCTAGTCCTCTCTAACTTTTTGTTTTCCCAAAGTTTGTGGGTTCCAAAAGAATGTCTGTTGTTTTTTTCTCCCTCCAACTTTTTTCTTTCCCGACATCCATGTTACCAAGAGTGTGTCTAGTTTGGCCAGATTAGATTGCCTAGCTGTTGAAAGAGGCTGATAATCTCTCACTATACACCCTGACCGGCTAGTGTGGGTCACCGTTCTAGTACCTATCAGATTACCTTTGGTTTATACCCAATAGGTATATCAAAAACTTGATTATGACGGCACACAACCGAAGTACACCTATAATTCTCCCAAAAAAAGATGTAAATAATACAGGGTGGTCCACAAACTTTTTCAGTACTAGTGCAAGGCCTTGAATTCCTTGAAATTGTTGGCTAGGGGCCCTTGCATTTTTAAGAGTTATTACATGGCCTTGAATTCCTTGAAATTGTTGTTTCGTGTCTGGCAACGTAAATATACTTGTTAAGGCCTTTAAAATCTATGTACGTCCTATCGTCGAGTATGCCAGTCAGGTTTGGTCCCCCCCATCTCATAAAGGATATTTTGATGGTGGAATCTGTTCAGCGCTCATTCACCAAGCGTTTGCCAGGAATGCGTAAGCTATCCTATCGTCAGCGTCTGCTGCGCCTTGGGTTGGAATCCCTTGAACTTAGATGGTTGCATGCGGATCTTTGTCTCACTTTTTCTATTCTGCGGGGGTTTGTGGATGTAGACCCGGGTGTGTTTTTCATGATTAGGACCAATAGTATCACCCGTGGAGACCATCTGAAACTCACTGTTGGTGAAGTGCATAGGGATTGTACAAAGTTTTTTTTCTTTCTAATCGAGTGGTGATTCCATGGAATGTCCTGACATCCGAGTTGGCTGGGTCAGCGAGTCTTGACATTTTTAGGAGAGGCATCCGTAAGGTTGATTTTTCAAAATTTTTGTCGTGTTTTTAGCATTCTGATGAGCCCTGTTTTTACTTGATGTCAATGTTTTTTTACCGTTTTTTTTTTTTGTCTGTATTTATGTGTAAGTTTAGGAACGGTGTTAGTGGGCTGATTATCTCACCCCAACCGGTCTCCTTTTACCTTTTATGTGGTAATAAAATTTATTATTATTAGGGTGGTCCACAAAAAAACTGACGACCCAACAATTGTCAAGTCCAACTTTTCTAGTTAGCATCCCTCAGAACCAGGAGAGAACATAAATCTTCCCGTTTCATGAGATTTGATTTCTGTCCTCTCCTGGTTCTGAGGGGTGCTAATTAGAAAAGTTAGACTTAGAAAATGTTGGGTTCGTCCACCACCCTGTAAGTAGACGGTTTTTCTTTTGTAGGCCTAGCCAAAATTAGATTACGAACAGGCCTCACTGCAGAACGGTGAGGAAATAGTGAAGTTCCAGGGGTTTGCAGCGCGCAACATGCGCCGCACGGATGCGGAATATAAATAGAATGAATAAATAGAACTATTTATTACTCTATACGTTTGCGGCATGTGTTGCATGTTGCACGCGCATGCATGTGGGTCTTTGCACCCTTACATAGCCATAGTTGGGTTTTCGGAAATCCCTTGGTTGCTCCTGGAGCCAATCTTCGTGAAGAAGGAGGGAGAGGGTGGGGCCGTACGGCCTGAGAAGAACAGAAGAAAAAAAAACAGTCAATTGAAGGAGGGTCTCCTACACCCCCCCCCCTCACCCCCGTCGCTTGATTGGACTTAAGCCAATTTCATTTTCTCTGACACAGAGCACTCCCCCGCGCTTGTTAAAAAGTATTTTCACTCCCGTTCTTGATTATGATCCAACTATTTTTATTAGACGCAAATATTTCATCTCCTCTGATTTGATTTTGCTAGTTTATTTCCACCTCCCCCCCGTCCGCCATCTTTTTTAGGCGTAATTATTGATTAAGGTATGGGGTAGATTTCTTTTTTTTTTTTTTGGTATTAATAATTAATGCTAGAGAATTTATGGTGTTTTCGTTTTCGTTTTCTTTCGCCTAAAATTGGTGGCTGACTGGTGGGATACTCCACAGCTGCTTAAATAACTGATCAGAGTTCGGTAGCCATATTGTGCCGAGTAATTGCGGTGTCCAAATTCAGTCCAATCTGTAGTTGATACAATATCAGAGCTCGTTTTGCTTCTTTAGTGTTAGAGGTTTTTGAGTTTGTTCATAATTTGTATCAGGCGTGCGGTTGTCTCTGAAAGGTGAGTCTCCGTCACACATTAACGAGATTCCTTTTAAATAAGCTCTGTGCCACGTATTATATTCACGTATTCTGTTAGCCCTGCCTTCCCGGCCTTTCGAGATGGAGACCAGTAGGCCTTGGGTGGCCATCCTGGCCTCTAACGACTCCACTTTGTGACCATCGGTGTACTAATTTGCGAAACTTGCACGTCCTCCAATAGCCATCCCTGACTTCAAAAGAAGTCAAAAAGAAACTAAAATTTTTCGCATGACGGAAAGCCAAATATAGGCTCGAGAAGGATTAAATAAAAACGGATGCAACTCCATTTACGTTGCCTTTTGGACTTAAATGTCAGACTGCCTGAGCGGAGAATTGAACCTACGACCTTTGAAACCAAATGCCGAGGTAGCCATACTGACACGGCCTTTCAGGAAAACTTTTGGGGAACTTTATAACCGAAACTCTCAACTTTATAGAGTCTAACTTTTGAAAAGAAGACTTCAGGTTTTCAGCACCACGGACGAGAGTTGGCAAGTCCAGTCCCCTTTTTCCTTTTTTTTTTTTTTTTATAGCAACCCTTTTTTCCAGGGAATCATTAGCGCAGTTTACTGGGAACGGGTCATCGCGGAATGGCCCAAGTTTGGCCTGGAAGTGGTTCTGGAGGCCATCCGGCCAACCGCTGATGTTGGAACGGGCCGACGGGGACCCCTTGGACCTCCATTCCGGCTAGGGTTTCACAGTTGGGAATGAGAGAAGTCTGCGTTGTCGTTTGCATCTCAAATGAGTCCTTGGTAGCGTTCCTCTCTGGAAAGTACGAGTCTCCGACGGACTGTGCGGGGTTTTGAGGACCTCCTTGGGACGGCATGGGAATGGACGTGGAAGTTGGCGCGCTTTTAATTCAAGTAAGGTTAAGATTCTAATTGAAGGAGCACCGGTCTAGCACTCCAAGAAGCCTGCGTTGTTCAAATTGGTGCCTTAAAAGTCGTCGGTGAAAGTTTCTGGTGTTCGTCTCTCTCGTTGAGTTTTCAAACACAAGAAGTGAACTTTTGAAAAGAAATTTTACCGGGAAAGTCAAAGTTGGGTTAGTGACATTTCAAACCAAATTACGGTAGCTTCATTTTCAACCTTATATATAGAACGTGAGTTAAATTAAAAGGGGATCAGGCTGTTGGACCATATGTGTGATTTTGGTTATTTGTTTCTATTGTTTGTGTATTTTTTTGGTGACCTCGTATTTGCGATGAAGTCTCTTTATGAAGACCCTTCACGTTGTTTGCCAGCCATCGTTTGTATGTTTAATTTACAGGGGAAACCGCTCAAAACCGTAACATTTGTAAGTTTTAAGAAAAAATATCCAGCCACCTTTTTTTTTTAAATACTTATTTTTAAGACTTTCTGTTCCGTGTTTATAACAGAAACTCCGTGTATAGATGGGCTAAATACGAATGTTGCTGGGGATGAAAACGATTTTTATTTTTTATTCTGGCATTCACGTTTAAAGCAAATAGAATTTAAAATCCAACTGTTTTACACGTTAAGTAGTGTAAATTCATGCAAAAAATGTAGTGCACGACTTCTTAAAGTTAAAAACACACAATTCCAAAATAGCTCTCAAAAGCGGCTCAACGTGGCATGAGCAAGGTTGATAAAAAGGTTGCAAAAAAAAAGGGGTATGAGGTGAGGCTGAAAAAAGTGAGGCTGAGTTGTAAAAAAAAATGAGCCTGTGGTCCAAAAGAGCGAGGCTGAGGTGCAAAAACGTGAGGGCGAGTTGCGAAAAAAGTGAGGCTGAGGTACAAAAAAGTGAGGCTGATTGCAAAAAACAAAAGTGAGGCTGCGATGCAAAAAAAGTGAGGCTGAGGTGGAAAAAAAAGTGAGACTGACGTTCAAAAAATTGAGATCGAGTTAGTTGCAAAAAAGTGAGGCTGAGTTCAAAAAAAGTGAGGCTGAGGTACAAAAAAGTGAGGCTGAATGCAAAAAAAAAAAAGTGAGGCTGAGATGCAAAAAAAGTGAGGCTGAGATGGAAAAAAAAGTGAGACTGACGTTCAAAAAATTGAGATCGTGTTAGTTGCAAAAAAATGAGGCTGAGTTCAAAAAAAGTGAGGCCTAGTTGCGAAAAAAGTGAGGCTGAGGTGCAAAACGGTGAGGCTGAGGTGCAATATAGTAAGGCCGAGTTGCGAAAAAAAATGAGGGGAGGTGCAAAAAATGTGAGGCTGAGATGCAAAATGGTGAGGATGAGTTACAAAACAGTGAGTTTGAGGTGCAAAAAGTGAG
>JAHWFP010158737.1:23361-52825 GCA_023313725.1 Lithobius niger | reverse complement strand
TGGTGGTGACCGGAGTGTTGGTGTTTGGGGAGGCCGGCGAGGGGGGGGGGGGTGATATTTGTGGGGGGGGGGGGGGCCTGGCGCCGTCACTGGTCGCAGTGTGAATGGGCTATAACTTGGCGCAACACACTAGCAACACATTATCGAGCCCAATTGGCTTTCTGTACCGTTTATAGCGTGTGTCTAGATCAAAATGACTTTTTTCTTTCAAGTTGGATATCAGCGACATTCCAGGGTCCTTTCCTGACCTGCGTGCAAATGCACTAAACATTCTATTATCTTCACTGTATGTTCTTGCGATAATTTTAAACCTGATCCGAGTTCTGTAGATTTTTTGTTTATGCATATAAAATGTGCTGTATTTATAGTGAAAACTCGTCGAGTCCTTCCAAACCGTATTTTATTTCAATTGTAATTGAACTGCAAATTCGTACACCACCCGCATCCTAACAGTTAACTTCATAACTTCACAAACATCCGTCATATTTTCTGGTATTTCAGTTGGCCGAATTGTTTTCCGAATTGGGGAATTTGCCATGCTGTCACTTCCCCCCTCCCCTCATCCATGCCCCACCACACCCCCAACAAACCGAAATTAAAGAGTAATTCTCACTATTTAATTAAAGACGTTAATTTTTTTTAATCTTTTTTTTGGAGTTAGGAAGGTGCTAAACACGTGTTTTGCTCTGGTTGCAAAATTCATTAAAAAAAACCTAGCCATTCCCACACCTGTCACTTTGAATGTCGGTATGAAGCGAAGTGGGTGAGTCGACACTGGAGGGAGGGAAAGAAGGGGCTGCAGTTCGAAGTCCGTTGCTAGGCAGCTGCTCACGTCTGGCACGAGGTTTCAGGGGCAGACCCTTTACTAATTCAATAGCAGAAACGAACATTCCGTTCGAAGTGGTTACCAGTGCGCCGTGTAATTATTCCAAGATCGTAACGAGATTCCTCCTTCGCCCGTTGGCGGTTTTTCCGAGTGAACTGCACTATTGTGGTCCAGTGGCCATGGCAGCTTCTCGTTCGCTGTCCCACACCCTTCTGATGACGCTTCTCCTCTGTTCTGCTGCTCTCCTTCCTGTAGCCTCGACCCAAGGTAAGTCGCACGCTAGCCTCGAAACGATCACCATGTAGTAAGCAGCGGTACGGGCGCTAAAATTGAACTCGTGACAAGGCTAAAGTTTTCAACCGTTTTTGTTTTTAGACTTAATGTTATCCATATTAATGAGTTCTTAATCCATGTTGGTCCGATAATGAAGATAAATTGAATACGTTTACCGAGTATTTACGCCTGTTGTGGCCACTATATCTGTCTAAGCTCTTGCTGGAGTTAGGGGTCGATGTTGTGGTCCCTCCAGAAAGCATGGAATCCTTCGAGGACAACAAGCGCCTCCCCCCTCCTACACCAACCCCCTGAAAATTTCCATAAGTCTTGTGAAGTAAAATTCACAACTAGCTTGGTATATGGGTCGTGCAGGTAAAGAAACAATTTTACGAATTTTACAAATTTCAGTACTTTTAGTTCTTTTTAACTTAAAGTGGCTCTATCACCGATTGAAAGCAGACATAAATCTGACAACATCTAGCGCTGTGTACTACTATCTAGCTCTTGCTTGCACCAAGCGAAGGAATGCAAAACGGCATTTTTTTTAATGAAACAAACAAGCCACGTCACCCTTAATTATTGAGTGACAATTTGGTTCGTCTTCGTGCACGTGGGAGCAAGCTAGATGGCGCCATGGTATTTTCGTTCGCATTTCAATCGGTGATATTGCCATTTTAAAGGTTCTTACAGAAAGCAATAAAGTTAAGCAATGATGCTTGCCTATTGGTAATTTAAACGTGCTTATAATGCGACATATTCTCAAGACCAGGGAGATTTGCGGCTAGCCCCACTGGCTTGCGCCCGTTTGCCATCATCCCGTTTGCCATAATCCCGTTTGCCATAATCTCGTTTGCTATAATCCCATTTGCCATAAACCCTACAACAAGTCTCATTTCAAAATGAAAGAATATTTGTAGCGTCCAAACTGCGTATGGATTGTTCACTTCTGGTGCCGAGTTTCTGTGCCATCTGTAGACAAAACTAGTTATTGTTTGTCGTTCTAGTTGAAATACAAAGCTATGTTCTTTGGACATTTAAACTTAATTTTGTAAAATTCGCTGTTAATTAGAAATGCTAAATTCCCACATAAATTCAATTGACTTAAGGCTCCACGAAATTCATTAAAAAAACAACAGATAATTAATGAGCACACTTACTACCAATGATGTAAAAAATCCACGTTTCCATACCAAAGTTTAATCATAATAGTCTTTTTTAGGTGGCTGGGTTTGGGAAGGGGGGGGGAGGAGATTGAGGGTGTATTACACGCGTGGACTTGCCCTTAAAAGAAAATTTCGTCCCTCTCCCCCTAAAAAAAAAAGGCTTAAATTAAAAGTACATTCCTCCCAACGCCATTTTTCCGTTTCCTCCTCATCAAATATACGGCCCCAAAGTTCTACCGCTACTTGCCGTTACTTACCATGCTAAAAATCCGTTTTTAAATGTGGCGTCTAGGAATTTTCTGTTGAATATTGGGAACTGATTTAATACCATCCTGCAATTATATGCTCCTTTGCGCGCTTATAATAACCATGATGTTTCACCTGTGTGTGTGCATGTACTAATTTTTAATCGTTTCCTAATAATTACCATGAGATCAAAAATCTAAAAGACTAATGCGGTAAAAATTAAAATTATTTATTCCAAGAGAATGACGAACAAAAATATTATAAAATACTACAAGAGTTTAAAATTAGAAAATTGTCCAACTTTCGTTCGGTGCATAATGTTGCCCAATGCATAAGAAGATGTTTCATGGGTGGTATCATGACTACACTATGTTTATCTTTTTTTAAACGACCTAAGAAAAAAGTTTTTATTTGAAAAAAAATGTAGGTCGTTCGTTTTGGGTGGAACCCTGTGCAATAAACATAACACTCCTTGAATTTATCTCGGGTATTTTATCATTTCAAATTAACATCGAATAAAAAAAAATTAAGTTTTAATGTGTCCGAATGACATAGCTCTCCAAAGTGTAACTAGTTTGTCAACAGATGGCACAAAACTCGGCACCAGGACTCCAGGAGTGACGCTACAGACATTCTTTCTTGAAATTGGGTTTTAGTACGATACCATAAAATCGGTCAGTATGGCAAACGGGAAATTTGAACGACTGGGACGATTGCTATAAAATCGGTCGTTAAACGGGATTATGGCAAACGGGATTATGGCAAACGCACCGTAGTCAGTCCAATTAACAAAATTGAAGTACCGCCTTACAAAATGACATGTTCGTTTGAAACCTTCACTCCAGAAACCAATTAAATATAAGAGGGGTCTCTCTCTATTATCTCAATTGCACATTTATTGAAGGACAAATGTAATTAAAAACACTTTAAAAGTTGCTTTTCAGATTCACATTAGCAACATTGCTTAACCTAACGTAACCAGGACAATAACATGGTATATACGTTTTCGTTTAGAATGTTTGAAATATTTTTAACTTGTATGTTTGAAAAGCATTTTTTAATGAATTTTTAATTACGTTTTACCTTAAATAAATGTACTAATAAAATGTTATAAGATTTGTTTTATGGGGGCGGGGGGATGGAACAACGGCAAAGAGGCCCCTAAATTTCTTCAGCTGATTGGGCCGAACCCTTTCTAACATGCTGCACTACTTCAAATTAGCGGCCCTGATTCATCGTTTTATTCTGCAAATAAGAATTTGTATATTTGACGAAAACAGTTTGATACGAGTTGAGTATACTCTTTAGCAAATATCATTTTTTTTTAATTGGCCAGCGTACGTAGCTTATAACGAACGCCAAATTGCAAAACGTTGGTTGGTTTGTTGGTTGGTTGCACTTCTGTAGTCTGGGTCCGAACGAAAGGTCCGAATTGGAACGGAATTTGCTACATCGCTTGAAATTCCCAAAAGTATTGTTGAGCTCGAATTTGGTGTAAATTGTCCAATTATTGCAAATGAAATTGCACTATTTTTCGTATTTATCGGTCTAATACTCACCATTGCAAATTCGGAATCCTGAATAGTTAACTAAGGAATTTTGACGAAACATACACCTTGCTGGTGGTGACCAAGTGAACTTTTTAAAACACGGAAATTTAAAACGTCATTTTGGTTCCTAATAACTAACAATATTTCAGACGTAATTCAACGAAATAACAACATTTACTCATCGAATTTTATCCACGAAAGAAAAGCAGGCAATCAATAAAAAAAAAAAGAATTCTGTAATGAAACATATTTGCTACATTTGAAAAAAATGCTCGGAGAATTGACTTCAACATGGCGATGAAAAGTGCCAAGTAGACTGGCCTAGGGAATGTCAAATTTAGACATTATATTCACTTAAGATCATGACGAAGCAATTTACACGAAACGAAATTACGCGGCGGACAATACGTTTGTACCGTAGTACAAATTATTAAAATATTGTAAAAGTAAGGAAACCTCCTGACAGGTCTATTCCCAAAAAGACATGTTAAAAATTATATTTAATTTTTAACCAGTATATTGCTGGTCTTGGTCACCTAAAAACGAAATACAAGGTAATGGGGATAACATGAACGTGAGAAAGGAGACAGTTCCACAATGATACTTACAACAAAAGCCAATTACACGATAAAAAACAGAAAAAAATCAATAAAAAAACGGGATAAGCACAGTACTACTGGCATTACCAGACTCGCCATCTTGAAAGCGAAGTCAGCTGATCTAAATTTCAGATTTTTGCTCCACTGTTCCATGCTGCTAAAATTCTTAATGGTGTTCATAAGACGCATTTTATTAACACTGATGGTGTATGCTTCCATTTAAATCCTGATTTTTTTTTCAGTTCATTCCTTATACAGGATTTGGGTTCCACTAACATCCACAATGTGATGGGTATTTTCAGCATGTTTTGCCACGGCATAAGACATGTCACCTTTTGCGATGGCCCACCATGTTCAAGTTTGCGAGCTCCTAATGGTGGGTCTGGTAATGCCAGTAGTACTGTACTGATCCCGTTTTTTGTATAAATTTTTTCTGTTTTGTATCGTGTAATTGGCTTTTATTGTAAGTATCCTTGTGGAAATTTATCCTTTCTCACGTTCTTGTTGCCCCCATTACCTTGCATTTCGTTTTTAGGTGACCAAACCAGCAATATACTGGTTGAAAATTAAATATCGTATTTAACATGTCCTTGTGGGAATAGACCTGTCAGGAGGTTTCCTTATTTTTACAATTTCCCCCACCCACAAATTAATTGATTTTTACTATTATTAAAACATCTTCGTGAAACAGTTTCGAATTTCCCGTTCCCGTGGCAACAACGAAACC
The DNA here is from genome assembly GCA_023313725.1 of Lithobius niger. Classification (NCBI taxonomy): domain Eukaryota; kingdom Metazoa; phylum Arthropoda; class Chilopoda; order Lithobiomorpha; family Lithobiidae; genus Lithobius; species Lithobius niger. Next base: position 47,438 of record JAHWFP010158737.1, on the reverse strand, counting down.
ACTGCCATGATGCATGAAAAAACACATGTACTTCGTACAATGCGCTGTGCAAATGTGCGGGCCCCGACTCCAGCAACACTAAGACCACGACTCTTCTGAAAAATTAATTACAGAGAATGTCAAAAACTAAATGTGATGGCGTCGAAAATGAAGAGTTAGACAAAGAAAAGATACTTTAGGTTCTCAAGTTAGAGCAACGGCGCTACAAACATGGTCTGAGCCGAGTGTGCAGTTTGTGTTTGATCTTGGGTAGTGATTCTTGTTGGGGTATGTAAAATTAGAGATATGTAAAATATGTATATACGTAAAATTTTGAAAACCTACAGTTTCCCCAGAATTCATATAGACCAACGAAATTCGGTATTTGGAGTCGTATCATAACTATTTCACTGCATTAAAAATTTTGTTAGCAACAACTGCTCCGTTTGGTCTCCACAGTATGATAATTTCCTGTTGGTGGTGTTTTTTGTAGTCGTTGTTGATGTTGTTGGGACTCGTCGCCCTCACTAATACAGGTGTTACGTAACAAAATCATGCAAATCGTGCTAAAAGTATGAAATTTGGTACACAAGGCATATTTCTTCACGGGACCAATCGAACCAGGTATGGAAACCACTTCGTATATTCCCCCTAGACCCCCACGCCCTCCTTGTGCCACGACACACCAAGCCTCCATGAGCCTGAAGGCCAACTATTTCTTGCTGATCGAGCTAAAAGCGTCAATTATCGCACACGAGTCATTCTTAGCAATCACATCGAACCAGTGAGGGAACCCATTTGAAATAGCCCCGAAGGACTCCCCTCCTAGCACCCACCCTGCTCCCTCTCCCCGAGGCCTGACAAACAAATTAGTGCAAATCGAGCAAAAAGCTTGAATTGTGGCGAAACAAGTCATTATTAGCCATGACATCGAACCCAGCCATGGAACCCCTATGAAATATCCCCAAGGCTGCCTTTCCCCCATAGTGCCCCTCTGTTCCCCTTCCAAATTATTGCAGATCAATCTAAAAACCTTATGTTTGGTACACAATTCATTCATAGCAGTTCAATTCGAACTAGCTATGGAACCCCTGAAAATACTTTCCAATGGCCTACAACCCTAACGCCCCTCCCTCTCTCCCCGGTCTGTGCCACCGTCGGCCTGACCTGCAAATTTTTGCAGATATTGCTAAAAGAATGAAATGTGGTACAAAAGTCATTCTTAGCAGTAGAAATTCGCAGTGAAATTCTTCCCTCGACCCACACCCCAAGTCTCCTCAGCACACCCCTTCCTCCATGTCCGCTCCATGAGGCTAACACCCGACAAATTCTTACTTATTGTACTACAAGCATGCATTGTGGTAAACAAATACTGCTGTTACGAGCCAGAATTTAGGCTAATCATGCACGTCGAGCTAAAGGCCATGGAATTTAGTACACTAGTCTTTCTTAGACCGCGTTTCTTAGGCCGTGTCAGTATGGGTCAGCGGTAGGACTTTAGCCTTTGGTTTCAAAGGTCGTGGGTTCGATTCCCCGCTCAGGCAGTCTGACATATAAGTCCAAAAGTCAACGTAAATGGGTTTCCATCTGTATTTATTTAAGTCTTTCTTAGCTTACAAATCGAGCTCCCTACCACACTCACTTACTCAGGTTCCTGACTACAAATTCTTGCTGATCGTGCTAAAACATAATGGTACACAAGTCAGTCTTAGTTCAACAAATCGAACCAGCCGTGGAACCCCTATGGTATATCCCTCCCCCCCCGGGTATAGGGCCCAAACTATAGTATAAAACGTAGGTATGAACAAGGGTTAGGGACTTTTAAACGCTATTTTATTTGACTACAATATTCCTTTCATTGTTCTTGTCATTGTCATTGTTGGGGAAATTTTGCTCTCATCTAAAGATCAAACCAGAGAATCGATTTTCAATTTTTATAGCTTAAAATTTATTATTAAAAAGACTAAAACACTTATTACAGTTATTTTAAGTTGATTAAGGTAAGCATATAGAATACGGATGTAAGCCTTAAAAAAATTAAAGCTCGAAAGGATTAAAATTAAATTAAATTTCAACCATTCATTTAATTTTTTTTTACCTATTTCGCCTTTGTTAAACAACGCTAAACTTGAAGCCTCTTGATGTCTATCAGACATCATCTCAAATTGGTGAAATTGTGCATGTTTGATAGTGATGCTAAAAACAACTTTTACACACCCAGGCTATTAAGAATTCCGAAAAGAAAGTTTTTTTACTGCGCCCTAATGAGAGCGTTCCAGTGGTATGGACCAAAAAGTCAGCATCATATGCCATTTTTTAAAGTTTTGTTCTTAAAACTGGATAATCTGATCTGAAAATCTAAATGTGAACCGAGTGAGTATCATAAATAAATCTCAATGACAATTACAAATATGGCAAAGACATAATAATAAAGTGAATACTGAACGTATTTATAAATTTCAATCCACTACGCCTGTAATACACCCAAGCCTATTTCCTAGTATTATTACGGTTTTTTAAATTGCTTTGTGCAAAAAGTTAAAGAGCTGGTTATAGGTCTGTTCTGTATATTTTGTATTTGGGCAGTGGCAATACTGCTGGTGGGCAATTTTGTCTCGTAACATTTTTCATGTCCACCCAAGATCTCCCTTTGGAACTGTAAAACATAATATATGCTTAAATGGTGAAATGAACTACGGCATTAAAGAATACAGCGATTTTTCTTTGCTGCCATCATTTCGTGCTCCACCTCCTCTTCACCCCCCCCCCTCCTTCCGGATAGTATACTAGCAAAGCCACTTTACTTCGGGCAGAATTGTGCTTCGTGGAATATTTTCCGCTTAGTTGTGCTGTTGGTATTTCTTTCCATTATATTATTATCAGGTGTTCTTGATGTTGTAACAAGGTTATTACAACCTGTAAACACAAAATTATATTTGTTGTTTGTAGAAATAAATAATCAACTGGGGTGCTGAAGGAGTGAGGCAGGCAGAGTAGGAACGCTTCAATTCATGCAGCATCATTGACCTTAATTAGCAAATCATGCGTTCAGGGGCTGAACAGATCCCGCACACACTCTACACGTTGCCTTTCATCCCGAACTAAAAAATCTTTGGTGTGTCGTTTTTTTGGAAGATGTGATTATTTCATGGACAGGAGCAAAAAGTTTGGTCTGCTAACAATGATCAACTACAACAATTAAGAATTACGGTATTGTTATGTTCAATTTAATTCAATGGAACACAACAATACTGCAAATCTTAACTGTTGTCAGTTTTACATTAGTTCAAAAGTAGGGGGGGGATTGAGGCTTAATGGCGCGTCGACAACTTGGTCATTAGCGCCAACCTCAGTCACAGTGCAGTGGTCCGGGTTGCCACTGCACCACACATTACAGAGATGTTATCCAAACCCCTAATCTAAATCTTGTCATACATCTGTACCTCCTGCAAAAATTGAAAAACACCGGACAGGAGGACAGACTTATCGCCCAACTGACGCGCAATGTCATGCGGAATATGGAACCGACGACGAACACCATCAAGATGGCGACAATCAACAAGTAAGTGCCGGACCGTAAGTGGCCGTCGACACCAAGAACATTCAGGAGGGTCAACCCCCCGCAAAAGGAAACAGTGAGTAAGTCGGGTGTGACCAATTCGCAAACGGGCCAACACAACCTCCTCACGGCGACTGCGGCGAAACGCCGAGTGCCACTCCTCGACAGTGCCTTTAATGGCCCGTAACTTATTACCGTCCTGTCCATCCCACGAGGCTTGCCAAAAAGCATGTAACCTCAGACGCAGAGTTGGAAAAGCGTCCGAGGGAACAAGCCTGAGATCCCTACCGAGAGGGCCAGAAAGGGCCCCTTTTGCTGCAGAATCCGCTTGCTCATTTCCACCTATCCCAACATGGCCCGGGATCCAGCAGAAAAGCACGGTTTTCCGCTGGCCAGGCAAGCGGGAAAGCAAAGTTTGGACACGTTGTGTCAAGGGGTTCCGTGGATTGTAAGTCGCCAAGGACTCCAGGACATAGGGCCTTAGGGCTTCGTCGGGCAGATGACCGGGTGCGGTTAACGCTCGCTAAAATCCTTTGACCCTTTTTTAGTTCAAAAGTATGTAAATGTTGCAAACGCTTTTAGTGTCCTGTTTTTTTCCTCATACAAGACAGTTTTTCTACATTTACTCAAACGTATGTAAACGCTGCAAAAACTATATACCCATGGGATACACAAAACAGGGAGAGGTATGTCGTTTCTAACCAATGTAACTTTTTTTTCTGGTGCTTGTTAAAAGCTAAAATTATATTACAACGAGTGACGTCACTGACTACTTTACAAGAGGGCATTCGTACAGTCCTGAATGAAGTAAACTGTATGTGTGTAAAAGGGTTATGCAACATTTCGCACTTCACCTTCGATGCGTTATAGAGTTACTGCGAGGATACATAAACATACTGTAGGACAGTCAAACATTAAATGATTGCTATAGGCTTGTTATTGTAAAAATGTTGTAATTATAATAGTATTGTAGGTAGTATTTTTCTTTAACTTTTTTTACATGCTGAGATACCCTTTAACCATGAAAGTTTCCTTTTCTTTTCAGAGCTAGCCCCTCCCACTCTAACATCTCTTCCTTCTCTTGTCGTCTCATTCTCCAACTCAACTGGGACCCATTTGGAATGTATGGCTAAAGGTAACCCCCCTCCCGAAATCACATGGCTCTCCACTGATGGTTCTCCTCTACTTCCTATTAACAATTTACGTCAAATTGAGAATGATCAGTTGATCCTTCCTCCTTTTGAGGCAAGATATTTCCGCCAAGATGTCCATGCTACTGCTTACAAATGCAAAGCCGTAAATGAAGTTGGAACAGTCCTTTCTTACGATATCAGTGTCAAAGCAGGTAATTCTGAAAGAATTCCCTTATAGTTGTTCAATCAAATTACGATTTTGAATATTTCTTCTTCTTTGCAGTCATTCTCCAGCCGTATGATGTTTACGTGTATGACGTTTTTGCTACCAGTGGCAACACGGCTGTGTTTCGTTGTCACGTCCCTAACTTTCTCATCAACCATGTCTCAGTTATTGCTTGGATTCGAGACTCAGTGGTAACAGTTGCAGCGGAAGAATCTTCACTTGGTTAGTGTTGATTATCAATCATTAGTGGTAATTAATTAATCATAAAAGCTGTGACCAAGGCTTTTATCTTAACACAATAATCTTAGTAAACTTGTTATGCGTTTAGTGGTTCAGGTTTATTCATTTCATGCTGAAAGCATCACAGTGACTGCCCATCTCCAGCAGCAATGCTACCAAAAAGTTTGGCAGAAGAAGTAACATTCCCTACAGTCTGCCTGTAGGTTCGCCTACACGCCTTTCAAGTAAAGGTGGACCTACTGAAGCAATGATGTCATACTTGTTGGGTTATTACTGGATTTCAAAATTGCTGGCTGCAGAAAATTCAAACCACTTTACTTGTCGTATTGGTGCTCTTTTTTTCAATGGTGATTAAGCTTACCCAGCAAGCCTTGAGTAAGACGAAGTGACAAGCAGAGTGTTTTGAAATCTACAGAAACTGTAGATCTAGCTATAATGTAATCTAGCTATATACATTGACCAGATATCTGAGACGGGTCAACCCTTTTAAGACATTTGGATGATATGTTTAAATTGTAGACAGCACAATAATTAACCACTAATAACAATAAATTGTAAATGTTAAATTCAATAGTCAAGGTAGCTTCATGATTAACAATGACCTTAGAAAAACAAAATTCTGTTATGCAAATTAAAATTTCAATACCAATAATTAATGAATAACAAATAACATACTGTATATAAATTAAAGAATTATAATTCTTTATAATTGACATAATTAGCTTCAGAGAATGATATAATGGATACTGGTAACCACTGATTTAAATTAGTTTGAAACAAATCGACAATCTGTGTATTAATACTCTAATAATAAGAATTAATTTATCTATTAAGCATTAAATACATTAACAAATTGATTTTGAGTAGATTAAAAACTGTAGAAACCTTAATTAAGTTAAGGATACGAAATATAAGATTAAGTAATACTGAGTATATCTAATAAATCTGCAATTAGATTAATGACAAAGTTATAAGATTAACAACAATTGCAATAAATGACACGCTTAATTGTAAATTTTATCGCAAACTCGCTTTTTCATCCGTTCTACCCCCTAACCTAACTGAGCACTTCAAAACTGAGGATAGTAGCACTACGATGCACCAAAAAGTTGAATTGTGGTAAGAGAATCCAGCCTGGGCTCCATTAATGGCTATTCATCAGCAAGGAGTTACGTTACCGTTATCACCAATGCTGGAAATGCTGAAGGGATAACCATCAGTGTCCAATTGAGGTTGACCTCTACCTAGACATCTGAATATGGACTTCTTGTGCATGGAGGAAAACGACGGACTATTCCAATGTTTAGAGAACTGAATTGGAGCTGTCCTCAACCAAACAAAAGTGACTTTGTGTAGTAGTTTTCTTTTAGAATTGTAGCCAAAACGGTTCCCTTAGGTTTGATTCATTCAAATTGGTTATGACAAATTCGCCTTCGATTCAGTTTCTCACCCAAAGGTTTGAAACCAAATTACTCAGTTTTCGCATTGGGGAGATATTTTCGTTTGGATCCATGGTTTGTGTCCACATCCGTGCTTTAAAAGGATTGTATGGTTAGTGAAGGATTACAAAGGATTGTAAAAGTGTATGGTTCGCTGGTAACATAAACATAACCCCCTCCCCACAAATAACCGAACCAAGGACCAACTACCAAAGAAAAACCTCACCGAGAATATGGTCCAACCTATTTTTGATGGAACCAAGCAAAGTGAAAGAACAACCGAAACTGGAATTGCATTCCAGGCCTCGACCACACGTTCAGAGAAAAACCTGTGCCGAACATTACCGGAGGAGATACACCACATAGTTTGAGGGTGATTGTAGTATGAGAAACACAATAGAAGTCAGCAGCCTGGGCGGATTAGGAACCGGTCTTTTATTTATGGCCGGAGGGGAAGGAAGAAATAAATATGTGACCAGTAAATTTCAATGGCCTCATCAAAAACCTGAGAAAATCTTGAATCCCTCTCGACTCAAGGTAAAAAATAATGTGACTTTCTTCCCTCCCCCTCCCCTAAGAAATGCAGTATTTTTCCATATGCCTATTTACACTACAATGGCTAGTCACCACTAGTTGTAAGGATAGCGTGCCTCGTTTTTGATGATAGGACAAGGTTGAGTTAAAAATGTTCTATATTTCCATATGCCTATTTACACTACAATTGCTAGTCACCACTAGTTGTAAGGATAGCGTGTCTCGTTTTTGATGATAGGACAAGGTTGAGTTAAAAATGTTCTATAAATAATAACATTCGAAGCTCTGTTCTTTAAGTCCCTTTTGTACCGTGGTTCATACAGTGAGATATGACGAATGCCCTGTTTGCTTAGATGACTACATCCCTAACACTGTCAGCACCTGAAACACAAAAGTCAAGGACCCAGGAAGCCAATTTTTTGTATAAAGTTTATTGCAAAATCCATGCTGGATATTAGTGATAATGTAAATTCAAAACGTTATAAATTCTCACATACAGGGGGGGGGGGATTATTGTGTCCTTAATCTGAGGGAGTTTTAAAAGTTTTGACAGGTAAAAGTGTATTTTTAGGTACAAAATGACTTTTTCCTCAAGTTTTTTCATTTTTTTGGTCACCCCCTATGGAAACTAGAATTATCCCTCTTAATTAATCCCTTCCCGTCCAGTTTTCTCCAGCCCCACCTTCGGAGTGCGTTTGTTGGTCACCTTATGTGATTAAGGACATTGATCTCAATGAGTCTATGTAATGCTCGTTCACCAAATTTTTGCCAGGGATATGCCACACCAATCACTCAAAATTTTAGGGGTTGAGTCCCTCGAGATTATACGATCAAAATGTGCTTTGATTTTGACATCTGACGCCTTTTACATGACCACTCTAACTTTAATTATGGTAGTTTCTTCTCGATTCGTACTTAATCCAAAACTAGGGGTCATTTGCTGAAACTGGTGGCCCAGGCCTTTTGGTGTGAATGTAGGCATTGTTTTCAAACCACGTAGTGAGTGTCTGGAACAATTTACCAAGTAGGTTGGCTCCCCCTATTGGGGAATTAAAAATAGAAATTTGCAAAAAGAGAACGACGCTATACAAATATGTTAGGTGGAACTAACCAAAATCCAAACTTTGGCAGGATGTCACTATTATGTAGGGCCCTACCTCGGCCTTTTTACTCAACTATTACTACTATTATGTGAAGAGGAAAGAGCGCAATCTCATAATTTTTTTTCAGGCAACTGCACCTTAAAATCTGCAAAAATCGTCGAATCACCCTGTTATGCTAATTAATGTTCCCTGCAAAGAAGGAAGTGTATATCAAATTTTACGTTTACGTTTTGATATTTTTGAAATGGTTAGAGTCACACTTACACTGTAAAACCAACGACAAATTCGCAGGCACTCGTGGTATTCAATGTTAGAATGCTAGCAAAATTACACGGTTTTTTAAACCATGAACACCAATTGAACACCTATTTCAAGTTTTGAGTCCAGTAACAATTATGCAATCACGTTTATGATGCAATATGATTATTTGTGTTTGTCTACAAGTTTTAGAAGACTGTAAGTTGAGTACACTCATATTGTGCATGTGTGTAATATTCCATTATGAATGAATGACAAACAAACGATAATTCCAAACTTTCTGACTAGATCCCAAATACTCTCTTGTCCCAAGTGGTGAGTTGTACGTGCAGGACGTTGGATCACAAGATGCCAAAGCAACTTTTCAGTGTCAAACCAAAAACCATCTTACAGGGGAAACAAAAACTAGTTCCACAGCAGGAAAACTCTTTGTTACCGGTAAGCCACCTTACCTTTGTCTTAGTAATTTGTTATGGGAGTTCTTGTAAGAAATTTTGTTTTCAACAATAACCTACGTGTTTAAGTTCCTTTCCGCCATTCAAGCAGAGATTATCAATAAGCCCAACGTGGCTCGTGTCCTAGCATATGCTCGTCAGCTGACTAGAGACACATTGACGGGAATAATGATAATCACTGCTTGAACGAAGAAAGGGAACTTAAACACGTAGGTTTATTGATTGAGAACGAGGTTTATTTGTTTTTCACGAGGACTTCAATCTCTGTAAACACGCCTTTATCTGTATGTATTTAACTTGCAAGCTAGGAGTAAAATTATTCATTGGATCAAAAGCTTATTATTTGTTCCTGTTCAAAATTAGCATATACACCTAATCGATACAAAGCAAAAATATGGATGACGTTGAATAACTATATTTTTTTAATGAATGTTACTATGTCGATTGTAAACATTAGAATTTTCCTATTTATTTTAATACCAATATTGATGCCGAATTTAAAAAAAAGATCTTTGCTTTTAAACAACGCTATACCAGTTAACATCATTCATAATCAGTAGTTAGTAGTACCCTAACTACACTTAATCGGAAACAATGCCTAGGCAAGCAGATGTAAATTGTTCCTTTTGGAAACTAACAAGAAAACTTGGAAGAATGGGCATAGACCAGCAAAATTCTTCGAATAAGCAACTCCCCACCCGACAGAGCAAATAACCGCAAGTTCATAAAAACAGAAACTCGTTTTAATTTTGAACATCTTAACCTCGTATGGCTTCACCTATAAAACAACACATATTACAAAGCAGTTAAGTAAAAACACACAAACACAATTCACTTTATTGTCCTATTGGTACAGAGGCCTAGGTTATGATATCACTCGGCTGTGCTTGCTCGTCGTGCAGGGCTTTACAGGGAAGCATTACAAAACTCTCTTTTCGCTGCAGAACTTTTTTTTTTCAATTTATTTTATTTTATTAATTTTTTTTGTTTGGGAGGGTCGTACCGGTCGTGACGTGGTTAATCAACTTAAAAAAAACTCTACTTCTAATATTTTTCTGACTATTTTGTTTGTGTGAGCAAATTCTGGCTGGGTGAATTTGTTCAAATACGTAATAATAAAATTGCGATGGATTTTCTCAAATACAGCTATGGTGTAGACTAATTAGAACGAAGTTGTGCACAATTAAAACTGAATTATTTAGAGATTTAGAGATAATATTAAAAAAATTGTGATTATAAAAGAAAGGAAATAAATGGACATTAAGCAATACGATTACAAGGGAGCTAGCCGAAATCCAATAGTTCTACGAATAATTTCAACCGTGTAGTAGGATTTATAGGCAAAAATATGTGATTTAATTGTAATGACTTATTTGAGCTTCTTTCAGATTCTCACACTGCTGTGCTTCCAAAGATAACAGTTTCAAAGAAGTCTGTTTTAGTGAAAAGTGGCAACTCTGCATTCTTGCCATGTGAGGCACATGGAAATCCTACGCCGCAAATAAAGTGAGTTTGCTAACTATACTTGCTGGAGTTATTAATAAACGCTGTTAAGAATCTGCTTCTAAGAATCTTTAGAGTTTGAACTTTTTACGAGATGTAAACGTGCTTTAAAAGTGCCATTGCTGATTTATGACTGGTGTATAGAGAGATACACATGTATACAAAAAGCCTAGAAATAGATCCCTTCAACTCTAATCATACGTATGCACTCCAACTCGATGTCGCTTCGTTTTGGCTGAGAGAGAAGTCCTAACAACTCTTCTCTTGTTAAAGTAACGAAATTAGCTTAAACTTCATAGATTACTTCGTGGATGTGGCAAATGGAGAAAGGAAGGATGACGTTAACGAAAATGAACCCCACAACAGCATTATAATAGCAGAGAATTTTAATTTCGAATCACTACTTTGGTCCTAGTTCATTTACAGTAGAACAACACGACAAAAATATGAAACCTTATAAACAATGAAAACGTAAAACTGAGTGTTGTTCTTAAGTGATTAAAATAAAAAAATAAAAAACGTACCAAATTGCACGGATTGGATTCAAGTACGTCTGCCATGTTGGAATGACGTCACAGCCAATATTAACAAAATAAATACACCTAAATCTTTATGCACCCTTTCCCCATCTCTGCATGATAGGAAAGTTTTTTTTACTGAATTCATAACTGTTTACACTATGGGTATTTTCTTCTAAATTCAGCCTGATTTTTTTTCGAATTGTTCCTTATAACGTATTTTGGCGCAGCTGATGTCGATATAATGCTTAATGCCCTTAGCATGTGTCATAACTGCGTAAGTATTGTCTTCCTCGACCAAGACCCCTGCATTATCAAATTTAGATGTGCCCAAAACCTTAAGGCTCTGGCCAACGTATGGGCGTTCTTTGCACTTAATGACATTATGTCCTAACAAGGGTCTGGCCCTGGACAAGCAATTGAGTCTTCCAACGAAACAAGCAGTCTGCATGAAAGACTGGCCATGTGAGAATACACTATACACTAGTCTGAGAAAGAAAGAAAAGAAAACTGCCCCGACTGGGACTCGAACCAAGGACTTCCCTCTGACTTGACTAGGTGCTGTAACCACTGCGCTACTGAAGTGGATACTAGCTACAGGCTCCAGCTGAGCTAGGTCACCACTAGGTCACCTAAAGGTCACCACTGAGAAAGACTGAACAGCTACTTAGCTCGGCTAGAGCTTGTAGCCAGTATCTGCCGTGGTAGCACAGTGGTTAGAGCACCCGACCTAGTTAGCAGGAAGGCCTGGGTTCAAGTCCCAGCCGGGGCAGTTGTCTTTTCTTACTTTCTCAGATTAGTGTAGCTTGTATCCTCACGAGGCCGGTATTAATGCAAACTGTTTGCTTCGTTTACCCATTACCTTCTGATTCTTTCTTTTATATATGAGTCTTCCAAATTTAAACAGGTGGATACGAAAAAAGTCCATCCATTTCCAGGCAAATTTATTGGAACCAGATAGCCATACCCTTTTTTTGGAGGGAGGGGAGGGGAGGGGGTACGAATTACCCCGAAACGGTGCTGGTTGGCCTTGAAAGCCCTCTGAGCCATCTGAACTTCCTGAAAAATGCCGGGCAAGTAAGGAATTAGAGGCTAATCCATGGGTAAATAAGTTGTAAATATTAGTAATAAACGAAAACAAAGGAGCCAATACTGTGAATATCTAAGGACGGCAAGTAAGCAATAATGCGACAAAAATTCATCATGCGTGCCATCATGAGTCCAGGTACTGAACTCAGGTCCAGGTTATTCGATTGGGCCACTAGTATGCTAACTCCGAAATATCAAGATAGGACGTTTATTTTTTTCGTCATAAATACTGTTCACTTTCATCCTTAGCTGTTAACAATGTTGACTCCATCAGGTTTTTTCCTCTTTGCGTTAGTGTATATGCTTGAAACTTGGTATCTCTCTATTCACACTTTTTAATTTTTAAACCCCGAAAAGTAAACCAAGGCCTTACATCAGGAAATCTTGCTTTATTTTACATCTACTGTGTGTCATGCTAATTGTTACCACGTTTGAATTAATAAATAATTTATTTAACGTAGACCTTCCCAGGACTGACATTACATTAAACTAAGTTTACTTCTGATTTTTACTGGTTTTAAAATTAGTTTTCCTGTTTGTAGGCTAAGGATTTCTACAATAAAATTTTTTGGTAAATTAATTGCTGCTTCTCGCTCAGCTGTGAAACGAAACGCCTTTGTTTTCGGACAAATGGTACTTCCCATAAAGGTTATAAAAAAAAGTTTTGATTGCAAAACAGTGTTTCTTTATTGCCAAAACTTCTTAACCTGGTAATTTTACATTACATTCCTCGAATGTGATGTTCCCCTGGAGGTTTCTTCGGGTTTGTAGACGCCTGCTTGCATATCCCACTGCCCATGCGCGGCGCGGTCCTCCCTTATAAAAGCGACAGCGCGCACGCTATCGGCATTCATTTTCCTCCAGAGGTGTCTCCACGCCACCTCGCTCCCCGGTTCCCCGACTGTCGTTTGGAAAATTTAAATTCTTCCCGAAGATGGACAATGTCGAAGGCCGCCCTTCGTCCCCTCCTCGTCCTCGTGATCTTACTCACTTCGATCTTGGCTGTCGTTGGGCATCCGCCCTCCACCTGGCCGCACCTTCCCGCACGTCACCCGCCAACGCCATGGTTGATGTCGCATCGCCTGACTCTCCGCTTCTCCCGGGCCAGCGCTCGCCGCTCCTCGCCCCACTGGATCTGCCGTCGCTGCGTCAAGACGTTCAAGCCGCCAAAGACTCCTACCAGACCGCCAAGCGCAACCTCCGCCGGGCGACACTCACCCATTCTCCGGAAAGGCCCGCACCCAGGATTGGGTCGCTTCCACTTCTAGCCACGAAGGGCACAGGCGTGCCGCTTCCCCTCGCCGGCCTCGGCACCCAAGCGCAAGCCGGACGACACACTGTCGTCACACCACCCGCTGTCGCCTGCCCCTACTGCCGAGAAACGCATCAGATTCCCGGACGACACTCCAGACGAAACTACCCTGTTGCTCGCAGCTCTTCTAAAGACTGTCGAGCAGACAGTCCCGGATTGCTTCCTGTTCAAGCCCTCAAAAGCACCGGACGCTCCAGTCATCAACCGTGGCCTAACGACAGGCCTTGGATTCGCCTCCAGGGACAAGGACACCAAGCCTCGCTGCCTCCTGGGTCAGTCAACGACACTCCTAAAGTGTCTATTCCGCAACGAAGGCTCCATCCTAGGCAAAGGCGACCCCCTTCTTCTCAACACGGAACCCCCGATGCCACGTCCCGGCCGTGAAAACAGCTTCTTCAAACCCTTCGGAGACGGCGCTACAAATCCCCGCAATTTTGAAACCTACCCGGAATGTGTATTCATTTCCAGCGAAATCAAGATGGACTTCGGCACTTCTATGTCCATACCCAAGAAGGCTGACATACCAACCTTCGTACTGTACGAGAACGACAAATGTCTTCGGCTAAGCCTACGAGCGGCCTCCCAAGCTGACGTATTACACACGGCCATCAACGCCCTATGTGAGAAGCTGTCGTCCGACAATCCTCCCGAAGAGCTCAAGAACTTGCCGTCCCTGATTACCCAGCTCTTCCAAAAGGCCCATTTCGCCACTTATCACGCCATAAATTGGGCGACAAGAGCGCTGTTCAATAACACACTCCTCCTTCGCGACATCGCCCTGTCGTCGGCAAACAACTTGAACTTCTCCACACGACACCGCCTGAGAAATCTTCCGATTCACGAATCCGAAACTCTCTTCCGAGGCCAGATCCCAACACTTGCTCCCAACCTTGATGTCTCGAAGAAATCAAGGCCACATAAACAATCCATGTCTTCAAACCGCCCGTGGAACAGACAACCCAACTCCTGTCCTGCCGACGACTGGCACAAAATACTGCATCACCCTCCAGCCACCTGGACAACACTGCCGCTCCTCAGCAACGAAACCACCAGCCCTTTCGTTCCGACGCTCCTCGCTCCCACCCCGGCCAACGCTCCCATCAGAAGCGCGCCGCTACCCCCGACCGAAGGAGCCGATTCTCATCGCCCGGGGGCAGAAGAACGCAACAGAAAAAATCAACAATGACGCCCTGCCCTTCGCTGGCCTTCCAGTCGGGGCCAGATTACGCCACTTGCTCCCGTTCTGGCAAAGACTAACCACCAACCTGGAAATTCTATCAATTATAAAACACGGCTTTCGCCCGACGTTCCTGCACCAACCGCCGCTGTCGCCATCTCCCCCGTGGGACTTCTCGCCCCAAACGACAGCTTCCCTATCGCACGAAGTTTCAGAGTTGCTACGAAAGGAGGCAATACGACAACTCTCCAACCCAGGCCCGGGGTTCTACAGCTCGATCTTCACTCGGCCAAAGAAATCAGGAGGCTCACGTCTAATCTTCAACATGAAACCCCTCAACAAATTTATTCAAAACGAACACTTCAAAATGGACACCCTAGACTCCATTCGCCAATCATTCAGGCAGGGAAACTGCACAATCATCATCGATATGGAAGATGCTTACGTCCATGACCCCCTTCATCCAGCAATCATCTACTACTTTCGTTTCATCTACAACCAAGAAGTCTTCGAATTCCGCTACCTTCCCTTCGGTCTGAATGCAGCCCCAAGGATTTTCACTCTAGTTCTGAAACCAATCCTGGCGTACCTTCACCAGCACCAAATACAAGCCAATGCCTATCTCGACGACTGGGCCCTCAACGACCCGGACCCGTCCCATTGGAACGCAACAAGGACAAAACCATCAACCTACTGCACAGCCTAGGATTCGGCGTAAACCTGGCGAAATCACGACTCCTTCCAGAACAAGCCTTCACGTTCCTCGGAGCTTCATTCGACCTTCGTTCGGCATCAATCGCCCCCTCTCCAGAATGCATAGAGGATCTCCTACACCACATCCGGCTTTTTCGCCACCAACCAAGCTTCTCCGCCCGGGAACTGAACTCCTTCATCGGGAAGATGGACGCAATGGCCAACCTGGTCCCTTACGGACGGTGGATGGTAAGACCATTCCATCACTACCGGATAGACAATCATTCAATCAACCAAAACAACCCGGACAGGCAGATCCCGCTCGACAAGGATTTCCCCTTCGAATCCCTCCTCTGGTGGTCCCACGCCATGAACCTGTCAAAGACCGTTCCTCTGCAAGAACCAACACCCGACAACCGAATCTTCACGCATGCATCAAACACTTACTGGGGAGCACACCTAAACAACCAGGAAATCTACGGTCTATGGCCTGCCACCCTCAAAGACCACATCAACGGACTGGAACTACGTGCAATCCTCCTTGCTCTATGGCACTTCCTTCCACTCGTCAAAAACAAGGTGATACAGATCCAGGCCGACAACACAACAGCCCTGGCCTACATCAGAAAAGAAGGCGGAACGAAATCAAGATCACTCCACAACTTAATGACGGAAATTTTCAACCTGTGCATCCCACACAACATCACCCTCCTGCCGCTTCACATCCCAGGCAACAGGAATGTGATTGCAGACTCTCTGTCACGCCAGAAACCACCAGCAGGGGAATGGTGCCTCAAGAAATCCATCTGCGAATCTCTCTTCAACATCTGGGATAGACCAATGCTGGACCTATTCGCCACGAGGCACAATGCCAGACTTCCCCTCTACATCAGCCCAATCCCGGACGACTCGGCAATAGCAGTAGATGCTCTCACGTTTCCATGACACAACCTGTTCGCCTACCTATTTCCATCATTCAAGCTACTTCCACAAGTACTCCGGAAAATAGAAGAAAGTCAGAGTCTGTTGATTCTAATAGCCCCCTCTGGCCATCAGCAACCTGGTTCCCGTTCCTCCTCCCCCCTGTGGGCTGGGGGTAGAATAAGCCCACCGTACCCCTGCGTGTCGTAGAAGGCGACTAAAAGGGAACCCAAGATCACGGTCTGCTAGTGTGCCAAGGGTCTGCATGGCGGAGGGTTTTTAGTCCGTCTTGAACACTAGCAACCTCAACACTACGGTTTGCGAGTGCGCCTACGGTGTGTATGGCGGGCAGGTTTAACACCCGTCGCAAGCACTAGTCCGAAAGAGGTGAAGGGACATCCGGACAAACCGGGCCCGGGGTGGCTGCTTAGAGGATGTTTGGTGGTTTGAATCCCCTTTTGGGTTTGATTCTAATTTGCCCGTTCTGGCCACTGGGCTTTTCATCCTCATCCCCCAGCATGTTGGCCGTGTGCTGCAACCTAGTAATCCGTGGAGGCGGAGATCCTGGCTTTCGGGCTTTGGCTCCTTATTCCGGAGGACGGGTGGCCTGGGCGAGCCGGCCTAAGGTCAATCGGCTATGACTTTTCGGGTCCTGTCGATGTGGGGAGGTGGCTTGTGCTGTATCCATCTGCATCACGGACCCGAACTGTTTGGGTTATCGACGGAGGTGGTGTGTACGGCTTCCTTGGTGGCCTCGCCTCTCGGCATGCTTAGGCTGCCACCTCACCGAGATAGACGGCGGTGTTAGCTTCCTGGTGCAGGGCCCTGGATATGCGGCTTCCGGCCCTGCATCACCCGAGTGCCGCGCGGGGTTTTCATTTCTGGGGGGCGCACCGCCGCGACTTCTTTTTGCTCTACATGGCAACTACTTCCCCCCCCTCCCCCGATAAAATTTCTTCCCCCCAAAATTCTTCCCCTCCTCGCCGCACTAGCAAGCGCCAAAGGAGGGAACCCGAGATGGTTGGGCCTGGTGCCCAGTTACCAGACTTGAGTAAGAGTCGGGACCAAGTCCCGAAGTTCCTGGTGGTGACAGGCGAGGGCCGAGATGTTACACAACTCGGTCCATTCGCTGTTCACAAAGCTCTGAAAGGGATCTGTGGTTCTGATCCGAAGAGTGTCTCTCGGCTCCGTGCTGGGGGATACCTTGTGGAAGTTGCAGACGATGGTCAGGTGAAGAGGCTTTTGAAAGCGAGTGCGCTGGGGTCATGCCCAGTGCATGTCGAGCCGCATCGTACTTTGAACAGCAGCAAGGGGGTCGTGACATGCTTTGATTTGAGGGGTCTCAGTGATGATGCCATCCTGGACGAACTCAAGTCACAGGGTGTTACGGCTGTGAGGCGTTTGACACGGAAAGGCGAGAATGGTGCCCAGCCAACTGACACCTTTTTCCTGACCTTTGATACGCCAGTTGCACCGCAGCATATTACTGCCGGTTACCTGCGCTTGAAGGTCAGGAGTTACGTTCCGAATCCGATGCGGTGTTTCCGCTGTCAACGCTTCGGCCATACCAGCGGCTCGTGTAAAGGTAGGCCTACCTGTGTTTCCTGTGCTCAGGCAGCCCATGAGGGCGCTGACTGTGCTGGCCCGAAGCAGTGTGTCTACTGCGGTGGTCAGCACCAAGCCTCTTCACGGGACTGTCGTGTTTATGTTGAGGAACGTCGAGTGCAGGAACTAAAGGTAAAGGACGGGCTTTCCTACTCGGAGGCCCGAAAGAAAGTCAAACTATCGGCGCCGGCTATGACACGTTCTTTTGCGCAGGTGTGCAGTGCGCCATTGCCTGGCCCAGTTAGTGAGTCTGCTGATTTGGCAGATTTACGCGCTGAGCTCAGGACTTTGACGACGACGGTGGGCAAGCTTATAACTTTGTTGACTCTGCAACATCCATCTCTGCAGGGTCTTTTGGGTCCTTCGGACCCGGTTGCTGCCTTGCCGTCTACAACTGCCCAGCCTGCAAGTGTTTCTGCTCCTGCTGCTGTTTCTGCTGCTGCATCTGTTCCCAGGCAGGTTAAAGCTTCAGCTAAGCCTCCACCTGCCCGGAGTGAACCACAGAAAACGTTGAAGAAGAAGGCTCCTGCTGGTAAAGCCTCAACACCACCCGTGAGGACGTCGCCACCAGGAGATAAGGTGAAACGGTCGTTGAGCGGCCAGCTTGCTGAGGGGTCCGTTGTGTCCCCTCAACATCTTGATGATACTTTGCCCATGGAGCAGGGAGAGATTTCCTGTTCCGATTCTCCGGAACTTTTTCCTCCTTCCGAGGACAATTTCGTTCTGAACCTCACTCCATCTTTTGATTCGGGTGAGGATTCGGATGTTTTCGGATCGCCCAGAGGAGGAGTTGAGGAGAATGATTCAATCTTCAGCCCGCCCTAATGCCTGCGCATGCCATCGTTCAGTGGAACTGCCAAAGTTATCGGACCCATGCCGAAGAGCTGCGGCTGCTTTTGTCGCATTGGCGACCTCTGTGCTGCTGTCTACAGGAAACCTGCTTTAAGGCGTCAGATAATCCGGTTGTTCGAGGTTATTCTGTCTACCGTCTGGATGCTGACCCTGTGCCACGTGCACATGGTGGTGTTGCAGTGCTGGTTCAACACTCTCAGCCGCATGCCAGTGTGCCTCTGCACACTAGGCTTCAGGCGGTAGCAGTTCGTGTTTCTTTCCATTTGGATATTACTGTCTGTTCGCTTTATTTGCCACCGGATGAGGTCTTTGGGGTTGGTGACCTGGAGGACCTGGTCCGCCAGCTTCCTGCCCCTTTTCTGTTGCTGGGCGACTTTAACAGCCATCATGTCCAGTGGGGGGGACCTCATACAGACAACAAAGGGAGGATCCTTGAGGAGTGGATGCAGAGGGGGTCTGTTTGCATCCTGAACGATGGAGCCATGACACACTGTAACCTGGCCACGGGCAATTGGTCAGCGGTGGACTTAGCCTTTTGCTCGCTGGCCATCCCAGTTCACTTCACTTGGAGTGTCACTGCCGATCTGCATGGAAGCGATCACCTCCCCATTGTGTTGTCCACAACACAAGGGGGTTCTGTGGCTTCCAGGCCAGCCCGGTGGGCGCTTAAACGTGCTGAATGGTCAGCTTTTGCTGAGGCTGCTGTATTTCAGCGTGCGGTTGAGGACTTTTCTGATGTGGATGAACTTTCCACTCATTTCGCTGACGTGGTCCTTGCTGCTGCTCATGCTACTATCCCGCGTACGTCCACTCAGCCGCGGCGGGTTCCTGTTCCGTGGTGGACACCTGCTTGCGGGCAGGCCATTCAGGCCCGCCGGCGAGCGTTGCGTGCGTTTACAGTCAGCCCAACTGCTGACAACTTTGTAGCCTTTAAGCGCTGTCGTGCCCGTGCCAGGTTTGTCATCCGTGAGGCTAGACGTGCTTCGTGGGCAGTTTATGTTTCGTCGATCACGCGCTCCACGCCTTCTCAGCAGGTGTGGCGGAAGGTGCGCCAGATCTCGGGGAAGACCGTGCCTTCCCCGGTTTCACAGCTGAAGGTGGCGAATACCGTGATCTCTTCTGTGCCGGATATCGCCGACTGTCTTGCATCTGCGTTTGCGCAGGTCTCGAGTGATAACCATTATGATCCTGGTTTCCTCAGAATAAAGCGTAGTGAAGAGGCTCACCCTCTAGACTTTCGCTCCGACGGGCTAGAGGAGTACAATTTACCGTTCACCAGGCAGGAATTTGTTTCCGCTTTGTCCAAGTCGCATGACTCCGCCCCAGGGCCTGATGATGTTCACTATCAGCTGTTGAAACATCTGCCTCTTGCCTCCCAGCAGTTCTTGCTGGAGATGTTCAACCGTGTGTGGGCAGAAGGCTCTGTTCCGGCAGCGTGGAGGACAGCAGTGGTCATCCCGATTGTGAAACCGGGCAAAGACCCTACTGCTCCTTCCAGTTATCGCCCAATCGCTCTGACTAGCTGTGTCTGTAAACTTATGGAACGGATGGTCGGTGAGAGGTTGGTCTGGGTGCTGGAATCACGGGGATTCTTATCTGCGTCCCAGTGCGGCTTTCGACGGTTTCGGTCAACCATTGATCATCTGGTTGCCCTTGAATCGGATGTGAGGGAGGCTTTTCGCCTTCGTCAACATCTGGTTCAGGTTTTCTTTGACTTGGAGAAGGCGTATGATACGACGTGGCGTTATGGGATTCTCCGTAATCTCTATAACTATGGCTTGAGGGGACAGATGCCACTGTTGCTTTCTGCCTACCTCTCAGGCCGTTCTTTTCGCGTTCGTGTCGGGGGGACTCTTTCCCGCCCCTTTGTCTTGGAGAATGGTGTACCTCAGGGAGGTGTACTTAGTGTCATCTTGTTTGCTATAGGGATCAACCCCATTGCTCAGCAAGCTGCTGTTCCCCAGTCATTGTTTGTCGATGACTTCGGCCTGCGCTTTCGGGCAGCTCGCATGCAGACCTGTGAGCGGCAGCTACAGCTGGCAATTAACAAAGTCCAGACCTGGGCGGTAAGTAATGGTTTCCGGTTTTCTCCGGACAAGACTGTGTGCATCCACTTTTGCCGCCAACGAACGCTGCACCCGGATCCTTGCCTGTACTTGGGACAGGCACAAATTCCTGTTGTCCCACAGGCACGTTTCCTGGGCCTGGTGTTCGATTCCCAGTTGTCTTGGCTTCCACACTTACGTCAGCTTAAAGACAAGGCTTTGCGGGCGCTTAACATCTTGCGGGTCCTGTCGGGCACTTCATGGGGTGCCGATCGCGCTGCCATGTTGCGCCTCTACCGGGCCCTTGTCCGCAGCAAACTTGATTATGCGTGTATGGTCTATGATTCGGCTAGTGACTCCACTCTTCAGATGTTGGACACTGTGCATCACAGTGGCCTGCGTGTGGCGACTGGGGCATTTCGAACTTCTCCAGTGGTCAGCCTCTATGCTGAGGCCTCGGAGCCACCTTTGGCCATTCGTCGGCGACAGCTTGCCATTCAGTATGCTGTGCGTTTACGTGCTGTGCAATCCAGTCCTGCTTGGTCCATGGTTTTTGGGCCAGACTTGCGAGTCGGTAGACGCAGGGTGGGTAAGGGTGATTTCTGCGATAGGCTCCAGCAGTCCTGTCAGGAGATAGCCTTTGAAATGCCCTGCGTCTTGAGGCTTGGGAGAATGTCAGTTGCCCCTTGGCTTGTCCCAGGTGGCAATTTCATTTTTGCTCTGGCGTCCCTCCCGAAGTGTTCCACTCTACCAGCAAGGTACTTACAGGAGTTCCGGCGGCTGAGTTCTCAGTACGCCGGTTATCAGCGCCTGTTTACTGATGGGTCGAAGTCAGACGTTGGCGTGGCGTGTGCTTGTGTGTGTAAGGGAGTAACGGTTGCCCATCGCCTTCCATCAGGCTATTCTGTGTTCTCTGCAGAGCTTTTGGCTCTTGGTTTGGCGGTGGAGTGGATCCTTGACCTTCAGGGCACGCATTTCATTATCTTTAGTGATTCCATGAGTGCCCTGGAGTCCTTGGCGAATTACAATCCTCGGAACCCCTTGACACAACGTGTTCAAGCTTTGCTTTCCCGCTTGCCTGGCCAGCGGAAAATCGTGCTTTTTTGCTGGATCCCGGGCCATGTTGGGATAGCAGGGAATGAACAAGCTGATTCTGCTGCGAAAGGAGCCCTTTCTGTCCCTCTCGGTAGGCATCTCAGCCTTGTTCCCTCAGATGCCTTTCCAACTCTGCGTCTGAGGTTACACGCTTTTTGGCAAACCTTGTGGGACAGACAGGACGGTAACAAATTACGGGCCATTAAAGGGACTGTCGAGGAGTGGCACTCGGCGTGTCGCCGCAGTCGCCGTGAGGAGGTTGTGTTGGCCCGTTTGCGAATTGGTCACACCCGACTTACTCACTGTTTCGTTTTGCGGGGGGTTGGCCCTCCTGGGTGTTATTGGTGTCGGCGGCCACTTACGGTCCGGCACTTACTTGTTGATTGTCGCCATCTTGATGGTGTTCGACGTCGTTTCCATCTTCCGCATGACATTGCGCGTCAGTTGGGCGATAAGTCTGTCCTCCTGTCCGGTGTTTTTCAATTTTTGCAGGAGGTACAGATGTATGACAAGATTTAGATTAGGGGTTTGAATAACATCTCTGTAATGTGTGGTGCAGTGGCAACCCGGACCACTGCACTGTGACTGAGGTTGGCGCTAATGACCAAGTTGTCGACGCGCCATTAAGCCTCAATCCCCCCCCCCCGTTCCTCCTAAACCTAGTAGTTGACACTCCAAGGAGTCTCCCTCTTCTACCAGATCTTCTGTCACAACAGAAAGGAACAAAACTACACCCGAACCTTCCAAACCTAAACTTACACGGGTGGCTACTATCATCAAACTCCTCAAAAAGGCTGACATTCATCAAGAAAAGGCTGAACGCATCGCATCAAAGGCAACCCGAGAATCGACAAACCGCATGTATGACAGCCACTGGTCTAAATGGATTCATTGGTGTATCGCAAAACGCACAAATCCACTCAACCCCTCTCTTCCCGAGCTCATAAGCTTCTTCGGTGACCTCTTCAACATCGACAAACTCAAAGGCTCTGCCATCCTCGTCTGCACTAAACTCCGTCTTCAAAGCTGCCGGTCGCACCGCCCTATTTGAAGACTATCGAATTTCTGCCCTACTACGCTCATATGAAAACGATCGACCAACCATCAGTCGCTCCGTCACCGACTGGAACCTTTCCATCGTACTACAATCACTAATGGAGAACCCCTATGAACCCATGCAAGACAGCTCACTCCATCTTATGACCCGCAAAACTGTTTTCCTCGTAACACTAGCAGCAAGCCTAAGATGCTCCAAGATCCAAGCCCTTTCGGCAGACCCGGCATACTGCATCTTCGGCCCGAATTTCTCATCAGTCACACTCTTCCCGAGAGCATCCTTCAGAGCAAAGACTCAAAAGCCATCCGAACCCTCAAAACCCATAACGTTCCCTGCCCTCTCGAACCTCACCGGAAACGAACCTGAACGTGTCCTCTGCCCAATCAGAGCTCTCCGCTTCTACCTTGCCCGCACTCAACACGAAGACGTACGGAGAGGCAGGAACCAACTCTTTCTCCCAGTGGACCTCCAAACCGGCGAAACAACAACCGCCATGGTGTCACGCTGGATCAGGAAAACAATCGAAGCAGCTTACGACAAACCCGAATTGAGTAAGAGCATGAGGATAGCAGCGCACGAAGTAAGAGCTATCTCCACATCCTGGGCCCACCACAACGCCACACCAATCGAAGAAATCCTAGCAGCAGCATTGTGGCGCCACCAATCCACCTTCACGTCCCACTACCTAAGGGATATGACGAAGGATGAATCCGGACTACACCGACTGGGACCGATCGTCGCAGCCAGGACCGTGGTCAAACCCCCTCAAGCACTCATAACGAAGCAGAAGCAAGATCCATCCACCTAGAAGCAAGACCCTCAAACTACGGCCCTTTTCAGGGCCACCAATTCCCACGAAAGAGACCAAATTTCTGTTAGCCCAATTGTTCTGAATAAAGTACGAATTTTTCTCTTGCAGATAATGAATTTATGGGGGAAAACCTGCTTGCATCCCGGGGCGCTCGTTCAGACGGTGCCCGCCACCAAATTTGACGAGGTCAACTGGTAATGCTAAAATTACCAGGTTAAGATGTTTTGGCAATAAAAATGGTTTCTTTTTGCCTAAAACATACTTAACCTTAACTCCCACCCTGCCTCCCCTCTCGAGTCACCGCCTGACACATTGATAGTAAAATGAATGCTGATAGCGTGCGCGCTGTGGCTTTTATAAGGGAGGACCACGCAGCGCATGCGCGGTGGGATATGCAAGCAGGCGTCTACAAACCGGAAGAAACCTCCAGGGGAACATCACATTCGAGGAATGTAATGCTAAAATTACCAGGT
>JAHWFP010158737.1:8053-23261 GCA_023313725.1 Lithobius niger | reverse complement strand
AAAAAACAGATAAAAAACAGGAGCTTTCGCCGAGTCTTACTGGGCATTCTCAACTGCACCCATTCAAATTGAATGGGTGCAGTTGAGAATGCCCAGTAAGACTGTGCGAAAGCTCCTGTTTTTTATCTGTGTTTTTGCTGTGATTAGGCTTGAGTTTTAATAAAACAGTGTTTTGAATTTGTAGAAATTAAACAGCTTGTGGGGAACAGAAAATATCCGAAGGTTAATTTGTACTAATTGCCTGCTGATTGGTTTTTTCCAATAAATAACCGCATTTCCCAATAACCAATGGCAGCCACTGAATGCAAATTTTAAATGACATCATAAAAGTAATACGAGTTTTTTTTAAAACCCTATAAAAATAAACTTCCGAATTAATTAATAATTTAATTGAAGCAAACCTCGTACGAGAAGGCATTTCATTAAAATAATTTCAGATCGTTAAGATTGAATTTTTAATTCCCAAGCATTTCCTAAGTAATACACATTACGAGTTTTAAAGTATACTGTGGTTATTTACATGTTGAAGATTTTCCATAATACAAGTTTTTGTAAACTAATTACTATTTCACTTTCAGGTGGGAAAAGAAAACACCTTTCGGTGTTCGTTCTTTAGTTCCATCTGAAAGACAATCTTTAATATCTGGCTCTCTAATAATTAATGAAGTGAAGACAAGTGATGCTGGTGTGTACGTATGTATAGCCAGTAACCTTGCAGGAACTGACACTGCTGCAATCGAATTGACAGTAGGGGGTATGTACTTTTTAAATATGACGTCTTTTATGTTACACGTATTGTAGAATTTCATATTTCTGATACAAGAAAAAGTTGCATTACTTAAGAAAGTCAACAAATGAAAACTATGAAACAGATAAACTAATTCCAAACTTTGAGTTACGTGGTAAGATGATACCTGTATGCTGTGAGTAGTCTGCTGTGTTTCACCCATGGAAAGGAGTTGCTGACTAGAGCTGCGTGAGTTTGAATGAAAACATACGATATGCTGCAGAGCGAAAATCCGGAATGTTGCTGAACAGAAGAATGCCAATACGACATGACTAGTTGGCGACTAAATCTTACTCTGGTTTATTTTCATACATGTGACTACAATATTACTCTGAATTTACAATGGACTGGTCATGCTTACTAAAGTTTGATTATGTCGGCACATTAAATCAATCCAGGATTAGCAATAGTTAACCACCCACTATGTTTCGGAAACAAAAAGCTCGATAGATCCTGTTTTTTTCTGTCCGAGCAAAGAACTGGAGGCACCCTTAGGTAGTAATAACACTCGTTGCCATGGTCGTGCAGTCTACATTAGTATTTTTAAGAACTGTGTTTATTGGTAATAAAAAAAAGAAAATGATGGAATCATAGTTTGCATTGGGTGGGCAAAAGTGAATGGGAAATACCAAAAAAAACTTAAAGTGAACCAGTACTGTCCCCTTTAGAGACGGAGGAATTCAGAGGTTTCTGTTTCGTTGTTAGTGTAATGGATTTGTGTGGCGACAGAGACAACCGTTTGCGTTTATCACAGCCTGCCATCTGCATCATAAAATCCACGTTTTTGTAACTAAGAGCTGACTTATTTCTTTGACCTAATGACTTTCAATTTTTACTCAGCTAATATTATTCCGTTTTTTCCCCTTTCAGAATCTCTTCAAGCAACTGTTGAACCACAATTATCCACAGTTGATGGGGGACAGTCTGCCAAATTCACCTGTAATGTCAAAGGTTCTCCAGTTTCAACAATTCAGTGGCTCAAAGATGGAAAACCAATTTCTGGGGATTTGAGGCCATCTGACAACCATACTCTGATGCTAAGCTCAGTTTCGTCTGCTCATGTTGGAGTCTATCAATGTATAGTCACCAACGAATTTGATGGTGCAATAGCACAAGCTTGGCTACGTCTAGGAGGTAACTATTTCCGTAGGAAAATAAGTTTAGTCGTCAAACACTGAAGTTATTTTTTTTTTCAGTTCATGGATTGACTTGCCATCTGCATGTGATAAAGCTAGCATTTGTTTTATGGGCTATATTATATCTTCCGTTTATGTTGAGTTTGGTGTTCTTTCTGTCTTTTTGTTGGGTTATTTTTAATTATTTTTTTGAGCTTTAAATTATCTAAAGCAAACTATTTTTAGATATATATATTTGTTTCAATAAAGACACGAAGTTAAAAAAAGGACTTGTCTGCAACTAGCCAATCAAGACAACATCCCATAAAACAATAGGCTAATTAATATACATACATTAAAACGGAGTAATAATTACAAAACTAAAACAAATAAAATTCATTTAGGCTAATTAAAAAAATAAAACAAAGTCAATTATTCTAACAGTAATAAGCTGATTAGCCTGCATTCATTTTATCACTCATCAAAATACGTTTTAATATTTTTATAGTAATATCCAGATAGGGATAATTTGTTAAAATTCCAGGCAGGTAACATTTTATATTTCTTTTCCCTTATTTAATTTTATAAATTGAGATTTGAAACCCACCTATCTTAGCCGGTAATTATTCATGGTATATTTTTGCAGTCTTTAAATGAGGAAAAAAAGTCTGAACTATTGTATAATTGTATATCTTTTTAATGTTAGTATTTATGGAAACTTCATCCATACTGGGTTTTTGATCATTATTGAATAAAATATTTACAACTTTGAGTACGCTATAGTCTTTCCATCAAATATTTACAAGGAAAACCATAAACTTCTAAAGCATGTTTCCAACGACTCTCATCCTGTGCATTATAACCCGGTGTTTTCACCTTAAAATCGAGTAAATGTCGTAACTGATAAAACTTAGGCATTAGATGTCTAAGTTTAGTAATTAATTTTTCAGTATTACGTTCAAAGTCCCAGTTACTGTCTACAGTCAGTTCTCTCAAGAGAACTGTTGTCACGTATATTCAGTTCTCTCATCACGTATATTCAAAACAACGATAGATTTTGTAATGCAATCAGAAGGGAATTTACGACTTTTAAAATTTTCTGAGTGTATCAAAATAGATTTATTTTCTAAAATAGCATTCCGGAGAGACGTAATGTTAACTGGTTTAGTTTCACTAATGAGAACATCATTGTCAGCAAACTACCTATTAATGTTTGTATAGATAAAGCAGTTCAATTCTGAACGTTAAGTTGACGTTTTAGAAGCAGAAAAAGTCTAGTATGCAAAGGAACGAACCTTAGAATTTTTCAGGAAAACTTCCACAATCATGATAGGAGCCGACCTTTTGATGATCTGAGGGAAACCAATGCGTGCATAGATGAACAAGTTAAATTTTGAACAAACCTAGATATTTTAGAAGTAGAAACAAATTCTAGTATTGGGTGTGGAAGACCAAGGAAATCTAACAAAAAAGCTCTGATCAAGGTAGGAGCCAAGATAATGTCCATAATAAGCTGGAGTAGATCCCGTACCTGCTGAAGGGCCATGTAGTCTGTCACAATAACCTGACCAGCTGTTGCAGCTGGGATATTACCAGTCCCCCCCCCCCGTCCCCCATCACCCCTGCAAGTTGTCGATTAGTCATAACTTTTTCAGGCAGATTATACATGATACAAAAAATGTCATGGAAAGTAATTTACACTCGGAGGATGCTGTAGTAAAAAATCACTGAGTAGTAGTAAAAATTAGTATTATTAGGATTAGGATTAGGATTAAGATTAGGATTAGGATTAGGATTAGGATTATTAGGATTAGGATTAGTATTAGGATTAGTAGTAAAAATCACTGAGTACCAGCTCAGTCTGAGCTTCCAACAGTTTGTGTGCTACTAGTACATAATTCGTGCAAATGCTGAGCCAACACACAGTGATGTATACTATCGGTGCACAACATCTACAGAATAAACATTACATTTCTATGCAATCATTTAGAGTTATAGCATAATATAGATACTGACTCGTAGCATTAAATTTTTTGCTGAAACTAATGGAAATTTTCTTAAAAGTTTGTATTTTACGAAATGAGTATATATGCAAATTAGATAATGTTTAAGTCTTAGTAACGAGCACATATGTAAACGCTTCCAGTAGTTGATTATTACTTCATTTTCAACCCATCTGCAAGGTAAAACTTTTAGTTGTTGGGTTAGGCTATATCCTATTGAAGAACATAATTTGTAGAGTGAAGGAGTGAGAATGTTCCCCATAGTTATTATTTACCATGGTTAGTAAAGTATTTTAATACAACTAAATCGTATCAACTACTTTCCTAGTGGGTTAACCACGCAGTAAAACATTTTTGAATAAACTTGATATACTTATAGGTACAATAAATATTTTTGCTATGTGTGCTGGTCGCAACATACGTAAAATGTTGCAAAAGTCAAATTAACTTAACAATTTTACTAACATTATGTATTTTGTTTCCGTAGATATACCACCTGCCATCGTAACTGCATTTGAAGAACAAATGGTTCACCCTGGCCCAAGTGTTACGCTTCAGTGTGTGATATCCGGCAATCCTGAACCTACAATATTGTGGTATTTGGACAACACAGAAATTACTGCCAGTAAAAAAATTACTCATACTCAGTCAGTAGACAGCAGTGGAAATACTGTTAGTAAACTGACCATTAGTCATGTCAAAGTAGAGGATGGAGGATTGTACAAGTGTCAAGCAAACAACAAAGCAGGAAAAGCTTTCAGCTGGGCGAGACTTAATGTATATGGTAATTCATTAACGACAAAAGTAAGATACACAGGGCATTTCGAAACAGAATTCATTGCGGTTTACATTGCTCCTTTACAGGAAATATAGCAATTCGAAGAAACGTGAAGATATTGGCTGTAGCCGGTGAACGCATTGTTTTGAACTGTCCTGTATATGGCTATCCATTTCAGAAAATTAACTGGGAATACAGTAAGTAAACTGCTTTCATCTAACGTGATGATGATCTAATGCCTTTGTTTTTCTGTGTGAACTAACGCAATACATTTTTTATAGATGGATGGGAGTTACCAACAGATATAAGGCAAAAGGTTCCCATAAATGGATCACTGATAATTGAAAATGTTTTTCATGGGGCTGACAGTGGATCATACAAATGTGCAGTGCAGGATGACAAGGAACAGACTGTAAATGGTGAAGTCTCACTGACCGTAATGGGTAAGTCTGGCAGCACTTGTCTTTGTATTATTATTGTTTGTACAAAATGTACTTTTACTTATTTAAGAATTTTATTGTAGTCACGTGAGATCCGAGTGAAAGTTTAAGTCAGACAAATGTGTAGCTTGCAGGCCTTGGGGCACATTAAATTAGTTTGCAAGTCAGGAATGCCTGACGTCAACAGTGAATTGCCTCCAGCTTCTAAACCAAAAGAGGTACAAGGCTCACGTACCAAAAATGAGGAAGAAGAACCCTCGAATTCAGATAAATAAAAAAAATACTACTGATGGCCATTACGGATTACAGTTTCCTGCAAGGATACAAATGTGCTCCCAATTTGGAAAGGGGCTGGTTTCAATGCGGTGTACTGTTTCCCCGTTATTTTGACTTATTGTTTAGTATAAAACAGGAATATGTAGTTAGCATCTGAAAATGATACTTGTTAAACCATATAATCAAAAGGCACAGCATATAACTACCCGCAACAGATCACTCCTGTTATTAGGCTAGAAGCGCGATGTCAAATCGTCAATAACATAATGGAAATACACTCAATAAAAATCAATTTCATCAAAGCCAAGTTGGATAGAAAAGAAACTGCAAGTACGTACATGTCTTAAAAGGTAAGTTAAAAAGGTGAAATGAATCTTCTTAAATGGAGACAGATAACTCCTGGAACGTGCTTAGCAGTATTGCCGTACTGAAGCCAACTTGCTGAACGATAGCCCACTTCTGGTCATGCTATCACCCAGCGCGTTCCTGGAGTTCTCTCTGTCTGTCCCTATCTCTCTCTCAAAACGTGCGTAAACATGGTTTATTTACTATCTAACATGCCTTTGTCAAAACTGGTTTTAATTAAAAGTTTTTAAATTGATGTACAGTGTAAAGTAGGCACTGCTCATCCTATGCTGTATCTGTCACCAGCTGTTTCTCCTTTTGATAACTTTTGACCAGTTTGCTTTCTGTTGTAGATTAGTCGAAAATCAATAAAATTGGGCAAGGGGTGTTGGAGAATTTGACTTTCAAAGATTAAAATTATTTTGAGGTCAGCTTTAATGTCAGCTACTGACGTCAGCATTAATCATATATCAGGGATACGAATCAGAAATTAATGTATAACTGAAAAACACTTGACATGTAAAAATAAATATAAAGCATGTGCGTTGTGTCTTTCATTTAATGAATAAAAAACATTCATACACAAATGTAACCAGTACGTCAACCTTATGAAAGAATCTTCACGAATTTTATTACGTATTACCATACTTCTTGCTTGATAAAGGGAATAGCCTATTCCAAAATGTCACTATTTGGTGTTTCACAATTTGCACTTTTGGGGTATATATTTTCAAATTGATGATATTGGTTAATGGAATCCTGGTGATGTCTTAAAAGGAAGACTGCCTCCACGAAGGGATCTTCTTAAAACGAAGACTGGCCCCCATGAAGGGATTGTCTTAAAAGGAAGACTGCCCCCACGAAGCGATTGTCTTAAAAGGAAGACTTCCCCCACGAAGCGATTGTTTTAAAAGGAAGACTGTCTACGAAGGGAAGTCTTCCTTTTAAGAAACAACAACTTCCTGATGGCTGGCCATATTTTTTAAACAACATCGTATCCATGCTGACTGGATAAAAAGTGACATTTAGACATGCGAAACCCCGAGAGATTTAATTGTGTTTTCATTGCAGAGCTTCAATGATCTAGGAGTAATATTCACAAGCACAGACAAAAATTGACAGAATTCTTCCACCAGCATATTCCGAATGACCGAGCAGCCTCTTATTTCGAAGTATGAGGCATTTTGCATCCCTTTTTGAAGGGGTGATCAAAAAAATTGGAGGGGAAATAAGAGACGTAATTAATATTAAAAAATAAAACTAAGAACAAAAGATATAAATTGAAAGACGTTTGTGTGGTGGATAGGCATGGGGCAGAAGAAGCAATACCTATTAGTTTTTTGTTCAATACAGGAGAGGAGGATTAATGATAAATATGTTTTTCCAGGTTTATTTTTTAGTCTTCGTTTGCTTGAGGTAAAATTCAGATGAGTTAATCGGAAAAAAATCTTGAATTAAGGATTGTAAATTTCAGTGGATGGGGTTTTAAAAGTTCAAGAGCGCCATTGTTGATTACAAAGGATAGGAAACGATTCCTGATTAAATGTTCTGAAACAATGAGTTTCGTTAGGCAAGAAAGTGAAATGTATCAAGTTTCGAGCTTATGTCAGTATGATTGACGTTATTCGGGGTTTGCTTTAATCCACTCTGTTTCCATCTTAGAGCATGGAGCATAGAAGGGCGTGTTCGGTGACATGGGCAATTTAGTGAGGAAGTGGTTGAGGTTAGGGATTGGAGTGGGAATAAGTTTTTGAATTCATTAAAGCACGAGTTGATTTGGTCACAGACTTTACCAAGGTAATAGTAAAGAAAACAAACACTTGGGGGAAAATACTGTCCAGAAAAAGAAAAAGGTGCTTATGCTATTGTCACTTCAATTTCTTTTTAGTATCTGTTTGGTGCATTTGAATTATAGCAGAGGAATGATAATAGTTCTCACAGCTGTCTTGCATGAACCATTGTATAATGAGTTATAAGACTACAGTTTATCACATGGAATCTGTAACCGACATTAACAGTAACGTATTCTAGTTATTTTGTGGTTAGTCCAAGAACAAAGTGTAAAAGTTCTAATTTCAATTAATTAGCAAGTGCTTGATAACTACTCTGCTTGTAGAATGCTTAAATGTCCGTATTAATGACTAACTTAAAAATCATACGTTTAAGAACTTAACTAAGGTACCAATTTGATCTTTTGTTAAAAAAATTAGGCAAAATTTATGGAAGGAATAGTTTTCGTTTGTGTTTACAAATATTTTGAGAAGCCAAGATGATTTCAATTATGAATTACTACTCTGTGAAATGTTTGGCTATTGGATGTCCCTTGTAAATCCCAACAAACCCAGAAAATTAGCAATAAAGTAATAAAATGCTTTAGCCTATTGAAATTTTTTGTTTCCTACGGCTTTACAAGAACGCTAATGGTTAAAAGGTAGCTGGAAAGGTTGACCCCACTACCAACTTAGAAAAAAACTCCATCTCCACCACCACTCAATCTTACACCCAAGAAACATTTCAGATCAGTATAAGACTAAAATATGCTGCATAGGCCTAAAAGATTTGAACAATAATTGTA
The DNA here is from genome assembly GCA_023313725.1 of Lithobius niger. NCBI lineage: Eukaryota > Metazoa > Arthropoda > Chilopoda > Lithobiomorpha > Lithobiidae > Lithobius > Lithobius niger. Next base: position 14,942 of record JAHWFP010158737.1, on the reverse strand, counting down.
ACGATTTTTAAACAGAACATACTTGAAAAAGTAATCCTCTCTGACAGACAGATTTATTTGCACATCCACTTTATGTGTTGGATTTTCTTCAGAAATGACTGCCTCTGCACCACTTTCCGAACTTATACCAAAGCAAAAGAAACGGTGCGAAAAAAATAATTGACAAGTAATTGTTAGATTGTGGTGAATGTTGGGGACAATTGTTGTTGTCTGTGATGCTCTACACACTACTTTTTCTAATCATAATATTGCAATTCCCCCAAAGCTAGCTCCTTTCTCCTTCCAAGAAGAACTGGTACGTGAAGGCATGAGAGGAAGAATACAATGTGTTGTTTTAGAAGGCGACATTCCTCTTACTTTAACATGGTTAAAAGATGATAAGCCTGTCAGCTTAGCCCAAGGAATTGCTGTACGACACATCGATGATTATTCTTCAATATTAACTATTGCTTCGATCAACCCAAGACACAATGGAAACTACACATGTGTGGCTACAAATCCAGCAGCTACTGTTACATACACCAGTCGTCTTGCAGTCAATGGTAATAACTGATTGAATTTATTTCTGGTTACTCTTCCAGTTCCCCCTAAGATTCTACCATTTGCCTTTCAAGATGATCAATTCTTCAAGGGCATGCGAGCACATATCATCTGTGCCGTTAGCCAGGGAGATTTACCTCTTCACTTCAAATGGGTCAAAGATGGCAAACCGATACCTCCAGCTTTGGCAGTAACCACACGGAGTTACGATGGACATGCCAACTCATTAAGCATCGAAAGTGTGTCATCAGAACATACTGGGAACTACACGTGTGTTGTGAGCAATGACGCTGCATCTATTTTTCACACTGCACAACTCTTAGTTTATGGTAATTTGTGCCTTCCAGAAAATATTCATCTGTAAACGAATTTTGTAAATTATCTTCAAAGATAAACTCATTGTAATTTTAATCCCCTGCACTAGTACTTTGTATATATACGTATGTTTATACATATGTAAAAAAAAAAAACATAAAAAAAAACTTACAAAGACAAGTTTGTCAGGGTTGTGTCTGTGGCTTCCCCATAATTATGTTCCTTATCATTTTGTTGCTCCTGCATCACCAGTTAATTTATGCAACTAGACAAATGGGGTGTAGTTTTTCTCGCTAATTATTCCTGATTACTATTGATCCAGCTAATATTCAAATCTCGTTGCAGTCTCACCAAGATCATTCCATTTTCGTTTCCATCGTCAGGAGTGATGGAAGGTATTCTGGCTCGAGTTTCCTGTGTTGTCTATCAGGGTGATCTTCCTCTAACGTTAGCTTGGTTAAAAGATGGAACATTAGCAACCAAAGTGTTAGGTGTGGTTATTCGACGAATTGACGACTATTCCACAATTTTGACAATTGAACAAACCCAGAGCCATCATGCAGGAAACTACACATGCGTGGCAAGTAATTCCGCAGACACCTCCCGGCACTCTTCGTCATTAACTGTCCAGGGTAAATGTTTATTCCTTCTCAGCTTCTATGCTACTAAATTTTGTTTTTGCAGTGCCACCCAAGATTGTGCCATTTTCTTTTCCTGATGAACCATTATTGGATGGTATGCTGGTGCGTGTGTCATGTGTCATCAGCCGAGGAGATTTACCCCTTACCATAAAGTGGTATAAAGATGGCAATGATCTTCCTGGCTCTCTCAAGTCAATATCCATTCGTGATTTTGATGAATATTCGAGTGTGCTCTCAATCGATCCTGTCAGCACAATGCACAGTGGAAATTACAAATGTGTTGCTAAGAATCACGCTGATACAGTTTCACATTCCACATACCTGAAAGTGCATGGTAAAAATTATCATTTTGATGTTAATTTTTATATTATATTCAGTACAGTTTATTAAACATAATAATGTATTAAATTTGATTAATCTTGAGCTGGGGTCTAGTTTTCCTCCTGTGGTGCTTCTTGTTAAATGTTACTTGCGTTCTAGTTGATGATACCTCTATGTTTCGTGGATTCCATTCGTTCAAGTATTGGTTAATCTTACTTTCATTAAATTTTGGCCATCACGGGATTAATTAAAATGGGATTCACTGCAGCATTTAAATTACTAGTCAGGAAGGAAGTTCATAAGCTACGTAGAAATTGGTAGTTTATTACTTAACCTAACAAAATTCATTCAGCTGCAGACACACCAGCACCAAACTGTGTTTTTGTAACTCATAAGGCTCCTAGAATAAACAGAAAAGTTGTCAAAAGTGCAGCATAAGGATTAACTGTATCTTCTACAAGATTATTCAGATATTATGCTTGTGGGTTAAGCAAGCAACATTGTTAGTTAACATGCAAGTTTTATCAATTAATTCTTTCTACATATTTCTGCACTGTGTGGTAGGTAGTAGTTGAGTCAGATTTGAGTATTAGCAAGTACACTGAATGTACTCAGTGGTTTTGGAAATGGCAGATAAAAGAAAAGCCTATTGCTTTTCTTTCTGTTCTGAGGTATAAAAAAGAATAATAGAAGCTTATTAAATTTGTAGCGTATTCGTATGTAATCGTTCGGAAATTGGAAAATATTCTAAATTGGATGTAACTTGTTGGCTCACCTACTTCTGTAAATTTGAAAACCGCTGTTATTTATTTAAATTACTACATTAACCTAAATTTAAATCTTGGTACTGATAGAATAACACATCTAAACACTACAAAAATAACTGAGGTAATTTTTGTTAGTTGATCATGTGCATGCCGAATAGTTCAAACGCTAGGTACAGTGCACAAGATGATAAAATACAAACTATTGATCGTAATTCTGCTTTTCTGCTTGCTTGGCCAGCTGAGGACTGATATCCGCCTAGATCATGGATCACGTTGGGGAAGATGGGAAAGAGCACACTGAAGCGGCAACGAATAAGTCATTTTCTGGTCTTCTCAAAAGGGACCTGATCCTTGTTCCCTCAGCTGCCTTTCCAACTCTACATCTGAGGTTGCATACTGCTGGGCAAACCTTGTGGGACAAGCAAGACATTAATGAGTTGTGTGCTATAACAGGTTTTTGGTTGGAATACCTTAATACTTAAGCTTCTTATTAAATATTTGGCTAGTGGTGTGCGTTAAGGCGATGTGCCTGGACCTCTTCTGCTTTAGACCTTGCTGATGAGAGTAAATAATTGTGCAGAAGACTCTTGTGAGGGAATTTGAAAATAATTTAAATAAATGGAGTTATGGCCTGTACCAAGTAGGCCATGATGAGTTGATCACGTTAAAAATCGTAAAATGCTACATCCAGTGAAAGGAAGTTGCCTAGGAAGCCAAGGACGTTGAGTTTTCCATCCAAAATTGAAGCGGTAAGCATGACTGTGGAGGCTGAAAAGGTCTTCAAGTGACCATCTCTTCCAGATTTTGGGCTCACGTGTATGCTGCTGTTGTTACCAAAATCAAACTTGATGGCATTTAACATGTTGTCAAATAACCTTTTGATGCCAGCTTCTACTGTATTGCTACAGTAGATTGTTTTTATTGTTTTTTTGTTTTGTTGTTTTAAAATTTTTTGACGAGCCTTACGTCAGCCGAAGCAATTAATGCTTGTATGGCTGAACCGGCTCAATTTTGAACATTACCAGATTATTTTGGGAGAAGTAGAAATCTGGTAAAGGGAGGTGCCAGCCCGGGGATTCGACCCGGGAAACCTCCGATCATCGTCAGGGCCGAAAGATTGTCCATAATTAGCCAGAATACATCCCATAGGAATAATGGAATAATGTATTTCATGGACCAGTTGGGGCATGGTGGCCTAGTGGCTAGCATGACTATGCTGGAGGTCTCAGGTCAAGTCTGACCTCAGCCACCCCAGACATTTTGGGAAAGAGAAAGGCGTTGTGATTTATTGTGCTCGTGTCGTTTGTGGCGTTTAAAAGATCTTAAGCTTTTCCGACTGGAGTTACCTAGAAAAATTCCCCCTCTTTTATTTTGGAGCCACGGCTATAGCTGGAAGCGTGTCAGACTTCCAAAGTGTATTTTGTCATCTGTTGCATTGTGCAATATTTAAAACTGTATCGACTATTTAACACTTATATGCCCTTATTGTGTGTGTGTTATGTTGGTATTCACGGCAAGCCATTCTAATGATGTTATTTTTCTTTTAAGTCCCTCCAAAATGGTTAGACAAACCACAAAACACTGAAGTGAAAAGTGGACAAAATTTATTTTTACATTGCCGAGCAGAAGGACTCCCAACACCTGTTGTATCCTGGAGCAAACTTATTGGTAAGAATAGGCATTTGAAACACAGGAGCTGTCTAGACTTGTCCACCATTTATCCAAATGGCGCTCAATTTTTGGCAGTAACTATATTTTTGTTTAATTTAATTTTGTTTTTGCTCAATTTAATTTAGTAAGTAGTCATTGTAAGGCTGGAAGAGCAGCACGAACATTTTGGGCCACTCGGGAAATTTCGTGCTTCTTCGGGCCACTTCCCTAATTTTGTCCAGTTTGCAAAACTTATTTTCAGTAGACATTTATACGTTCAGGAATGTAAATTACTAAATATTAGTGATCATAGTTTTCGATGGAATGCTCATATGCCCATTTCTTTTTTTTTAGATGGTGACAGACAAGTACCAGTCCTTAAAGCTGATCCTTTTCACGTCTTCTCTAATGGAACCCTAAGGATTCGAGAAATCTCCAAACAGGATGAAGGAAAATATTTCTGCACAATTTCAAATAATGTTGGAAGACCTCTGAGCTTTGGAATTTCGGTCAAAGTTCTTGGTAAGCCCTCAAATGAAATGCAATATTCCGTTCTAATATTCGAAAAAATTCAATTTCCCTTCACTTTTCTTAGCACCCCCTCAGTTTGCTGTCAAGAACGCAATGGTAAATGGTAAACGAGGAGGCAATTTGACTTTAGATTGTTCTGCTGGGGGAGATACACCAATGAGTTTTACATGGACTGTAAATTCACATACAATCAATCCGTCTTTGAACAGAAGGTAAGTGTAGCAATTCTAACTTAAACACTGCGAATTTTTGAGATCCCATTCATGTGTCAATCGAATTCGTTTTTTTATTATCTTTAATAAACAATAAAAACAAACGTATTTTGGGGATGATTTCAGATATCAAGTGGTACCAAATGGGAGGAGCCAATCAAATCTAATCATCAGTTGGCTGGATAGAAAAGATTCTGATTCATTTGCTTGCAAATCAACAAATAGTTATGGAGTTGATACCAAAGTGTTTGTGGTTAAAATACAAGGTATTTTATAATAGATAATCATCATAATCATCATTTTTTCATAGATAATCATCATTCTCTATTTTCTACTTTTTAATCGTTTTTATTTCTGTTGGTTTGAGTGCTGCTAATAACTTGTTGGCACAAAATGCACCAATAATTCTTGCCCCGGCAAGACTCATAGTATCACTAAAACAAAGAACTTTTGCTTAAAGCTCACCTACGTCAGACAATTTCATACTATTTGTTTTGTAATTGTGTTCTCAGGCTAGTTAATTACCATGGGTCTAAAAGATTTTGTCGGGTAGAAATCTGTACGCTACTTTCTCCTCCCCCAAAATTCACCAGTCATAAGGTGGATTTATAATGGACGTATAACTTTTAGATGTGTGAGGTGTTGAATGAACACAAAGGTTACAATTTCCACCTAATAAATCAATAATAATGTTAGCAATTGTACCGATAAACAGTTAAAGTAGCTCCATTATTAAAAACGTACGATGTGCGTGCGTGTGCGTGCGTGTACCTCTACTCCACTTAAACCACGGCACCCACAAAGATAAAAGCAGAGCCAAATGAAAGATAATTAATTTGCACTCCTGTGAGGCCTATTTTCATCGCTGTAACTTGTGACCTTCAAATACACGTAAAACTCTCCTGAAACGGCTCATCCGTCAAAGTTTGATTATGCTAACTCCTAGAAACAAATTCATGATGTCAGAGTTCGATCAGGCGAACTAATCAGAAAATTAGAAAAGACACGTACTAGCAAAAAAATCATAAAAGGACGACATATTTTGCATCATACTTAGTATCAGCAAAAAGAAGTATTGATCTCAGAACTGGTCGCCTTCATCTGGCTGGGCAAATGGAAAAAGCAGACCTGTACGTTTAAAAAGGTTAAGTACGTATACGAAACCTTTTTTTTTTATTTTTCATAAAAATGTCCACAGACGGACAGACACGTAAGCGAACAAAACAAATCGTATGATTTGAATGATATATAATGTGAATGAAATGCAGACGTGCTAAGGAATGTGATGAACAACTGCAATTAACTAAAAATTGCGTGTGTGTGTGTGTATCTCTACTCTTCATGAACTAAGGCACCTACAAAGATGAAAGTAGCGCCAAATAAAAAATAATAAAAATGCTTACACTAATTTTTCGTGCTGTACTTTGATTTTATGACCCTCAAATACGCGTAAAACTGCCCTGAAAACTGTTCATGATGTCAAAATTCGATCAGACAAATTAATCAGAAAGGAACAAACTTTACTTCCAAAATAAACTTGATCACAAAAAAATCAACGTCACGTTTTGCATTAGTACGAAGTAACAGAAACACGATATACGATATATCTCAAAAGTGGATCAAAATAATTTAATAACTAAAAATGATATTGCTGTTTTTACTTTGGTTTTGCACCAAAGTGTAGTCACGTTCTATGAATTTTGAACTTCCAATTAGGCCTAATTCATGTTAACATTTGTTATAAGCAAACCGTTTTGAAACGATTAGTTATGTACTGAGATGCTCTGGAAATCAACTAAACTGTATACTGGATTTTAACGTTGGTTTTGCTTCAACTGACTGGATGCACGGAAAAGCAGACCTGTAGGTTTTAAAAGGATGTTAAACTTTCTCGTTTCTGAATCACGGAGGT